>PVMI01070260.1:0-15201 GCA_008528875.1 Aulacorthum solani | reverse complement strand
AATACAAGCAGAAAAGTATCATCAAAAAGTCCCGATAGAAAAATCACGGAAACTCAAAAAAGAAATAGCACAACTAAAAGCCCTGATAGAAAAATTGTGGAAACTCCAAAAAGAAATAGCACTACTAAAAGCCCCGAGAGTATCAATACAAAATATGATACAAGTGGAAATCAAAGTGCACGAGATACAATTTCATCATCATCCAGACAGCGAGCCACTATTATTTCTGCTAAAACTGAATTTGGAGTAACAATGAAAAGTACATCAACACCAAAGACTACAGCAACAACATCAACAACAACAACAACTAAATCGATTTCTGTCCATAATGCTGATGACGAAGTGCAGATCGAAGAAATATTTGATTTACACATTTTAGAGACTATGGTAAATATATTATTCATAACTATAAAATTTAAGTTGACAATCTTAAGTTACCAAAATACAATGTAAAAATTGTAAAATTGAATGGTTGCAAATAATTTATACTATCTTTAATCTTTAGATACAATATTCAACAAAAATAACTATTTCCTAAAGGTTAGAAGGTAACAATTTTGATCCATCTCTTATAGAAAATAAAAATAAATTGTAAACACAATTACCCAAATCGTATTGTATAACAACGATGAGATATAAAATAATACTTTATTAATGGCAGATCCGTGAAGGTGTATAATATATTATGAGGATCATATTTTGACGAACATAACTTCACTCTCCTGTGGTCTTAATGCCTATGTTCAACGCCGTTAAACCATTACTAATTCAAAAATTGGTTTAGTTGGGTACCGTTAAATTATTTAAAATATAAAATATATTTAATTTTATACCAATTATTAAAAACATTTTTGTCATTTTTAAACTTGATTCAATTTAATAAACATGAATATATTCTTCTATCTTTGCGTATTTCGCATGTTTTTTGTGTGTAAATGCATGCTTATATCATATATTTTCACTACATATAATTTTCATACAATTTGGCTATACTATAATCATCATGATTCAAATACATGAATTAGTTATAATAAACATACTAAATAACTAAAAAAATATAAAATTAACATTTTAAAAATCAATAATAATTTGAAAACGTTCATTTTAAGGAGTTGTGTGTAGGCAATGTTGTATACAAAAATATTTGGGTAATAAGAGATAAGTATCCGTTAATGCTTAACTTAACCTCATAATAACTACCAAGTACCAACATACCTCTGAAGAGGAAACTATTATTATAGGTATAATAGTACCAATGTAGTAATGTGCACAAAGTAATTTTAAAAAAGTAGATTAAAATAACAGAGATATGCATACTTCATGTTGTTTGATTTATATATGAAAAAAAAAGTTTATTTGTGGACTAGATTTCTTACGACGATAATAATATACAACTACAAGTTTATCATTTTTATATTGATCGATGTATTATAAGAAATGTAGAATTTATCAACATTTCAAGAAAATATGTTAAAATCAATTTGTCGTCAGACTTTATTGTTAGATTATTTAAATAAAAATAATTTGGTATGTTTATAAATGCCAAATAAATGAGTTATGTAAGTATCTCACTAGCTCATAATTTAAAATTAATAAATATAAATTTACTTATACATTAATATATGTAAATGTATACATTTTTTTTTTTTATAAAATCGTACTTGTAATTGTTTAGCTTGAAAAGGCAGTTGGTTACGACCGCAGGAGACGAATAAGAGCACAAATTCGAGTAGTAAAACGTCAATTAGAGACAAATAGCGGAAAGGCAACCAACACCACAATTCGTGTAACAAAGGTAATTTATTTTATTTCATAACTTTATTGATGTATTATTTTTTTTTAAACTTTGTTTGTGAAAATTTGACTATAGAACTTCCAAGATGTTATGCCAGTCAAGACACAAAAACAAAGTAACGTTACTGTACAAAAACACGAGTACGTTAAGAAGACTGAAATTAAAAAGGAAAGAAGTGTTTCACCACAAAAATCGTATGCGAATCCAATTGGCAATTCGCGATCTCCTTCACCTCAAAAGACTCTCAGGTCAGTTGTGGAAACTCGAACACCATTACCTACACAAAAAGCTGTTCGATCAATTGAAAATGAACGATCTCCTTCGCCTCAAAAAACTGTGATATCAGTTGATAAAGTTCAACCTCTTTCATCTCAAAAAATAACTCCAATTGAAAAAGTCCGATCTCCTTCACCTCAAAAGAGTACTCCAACTGAAAAAGTCAGATCTCCTTCACCAAAAAAAATGTCTGTAGTCCAGCAACAACAAGATTCACGATTCAACAAAAATGAAAAGTCTTCTCGAACCTCTACTGTCACCTCTACCTCAACAACAGTCACAAAAACTACCAAAGGTAAGTTTAGAATAATGTGTTATAGGTACTTCATACATATCTTAGCGTTTAAGGATATGAAGGAATATTTTAATGGGTTAATACTCGTACCTATTATAGACAATAGACAAATTTATGTATGCATGTATATGAGGCTTTGAAGTAAATAAGGTTTTTACTTTAGACTCAATACCGACATAAGTACTGTTAATGATAGATATTCAATAGCTAGGTTACTATAACTATTAATTATTAATTATTGCGCTAGCATTTATAGTTTTGTTTAAAAAAAATCGTTCACAGATAGTAACTCTACTTAACTTATCTAATTCAAGAAGATTATCGTATACACTTAAACTATATTGTATACTTTTTATGTGAAAGTAAAGAAAAATCAACATTTTATGGGTAACACTGTGGTTTAAATTTACTTTCTTGATAATATACCGTTATAAAGAACTAAAAAAATACATATATATTTTAAAAGAAAATAATGATTTATATTTTCTGAAAGCAATCTGAAATTCAATCATGTGTAAAATTGAGTTTTAATATATCTTATATTCCAAGTATGGTTTTGATCAATTCATTAAGAAATTCAACAATTTAAATTGATCCAAAATAAATAATATTTGAACCATTAAAAACTATTCATGAATCCTTGAATTTTATTTTAAGTATAATAATAGTTTTGAGCTTAACTAAAAATAACATTATGGAGTTTTTAGTTTATGCAAATGTGGGTTTTTATAAAAATATCATAATAGAAAACTAAAAATTGATCCATTATATTCAATCTCAATTAAATATTTAATATTAGTCAATAACAAAAACGTAGGTGCTTAAATATTTGCGTAAAATAAAGTTGAAATAAAGTTTTATTTTAGTAACTATAAGTAACTCGTATAATATAATATTATAATACAATAATGTAATAAATTGAAATTGTTAATTGATCTCCGATATCTACATCTTTTATGTGTATCCTAGGTACTAGACCCAGATTACTTAACTTACACATAAACATGTAAACCATAAGTCCAAATAGTTTTTATTCTTATCTTCATTTATCCAGAAGAGTCAACTTTCACTTTATTCCAAAAATATTTAATTTTAATAAATAATTTATGAAAACTTGAAATCAAATAGGTACAAAATTGTATTTTTTGTTGCTAATTTTTGTAGTTATATTAGTACATTAGTAAATTACTTGCTTATACTAATAAATATTCATTAATTGGAATTTTGCTAATTTGGTAGGTATACAATTTCTATTTTTTAAGTGAGAAGATGATACATTATTTGAAATTTGTTACATCTTACATTCAGTCATGCAGATGTTATCAGATTTTGTGCACTTTATTATGTACAATGTTCCTACATACTAAACATAAATTGATTAGCAAAAATGATTGATGCAAAACTTACAATCATTTTTTTTTTACTTAGGTACTATTGTGTCGAGTCTAGTCAATTTTACATTTCTACTCATAGTACCTACCTAAATACTTCGAACAAATACAACTAGGTGTTTTATCATCATTATAATTTAATAAAACATATTTTGTTACATTTTGATTATTCACCATGTTTAGAATAAACTGAAAAATAATACACACAATTAACTTGAAGTTACATTTAGTATGTACCAAGTATAAGCACCTATATATAGTAAGGCATTTAATATTTGTTACAATAATTAAATTTATACATAATTTTTGTACTCAAATATAGGCACTTAATAAAAAAATTACAAGGACAAGTAATAAATGTTAAAATGTTAAAAAAAATTGAGCAAACATGACGTGATTAAATGTATATTTAAAATAATAACGACCATGCCAAAAATTAATTCGCCTGCAGATAACAATATTTGAAGTAGGTATATCTGTATCATCACCAAGTCCATTTTATTTTATTGAAAATTAGAATAACTATCTATTTAAAATTTTAAGTCATGATTATATAATATATAGTTTATTATGGTATTTCGAAAACCTCGTACAATAAAAATCACTCTTAAGTTTGTGGCGTTATTTTCCTAGAATTGGCGGACGGGCGAGGATTCTTGGTGTTGGTAGGACGGAGGCACCACATATTCAAAAATGTAAAAATATTTAATTTAGTGTGCGAGGCCCGAAGGTAGGTACAATTCTATAATTTAAACAATTGATATTTGAAATTACAAATAAAACATATTTTTAGTTCATTCTATTTCGTATCTTTTAATTACATTGTTTTCCGGTATTTTTTTGAAATTTAATTACTGTACATTTACGTTGGGTACCTATACCCAACGACCAACCATTAATTTACGGAAAAGCAAATGAGAAATTATTACAGACCGGGAGCTTAAAAATCTTCTTAGTTTGATCTTGTTATAATTTAAGCAGTCTGCTTATTATTAAATACAATTCAAGATGTTGAAATCATTTATTTAATATATTGAAAATAGCTTGCCAGAGTAAGAAACACTTCGCACGGCGACACTTGCTGACATTTTGACTGCCTCCGTTTTCCTCCAAAAACAAAATCGAGTAATATAGAAAAAACATAGGTAGCTCTGTATTTCTATAGTTGTGTAGGTTCATAAACATATTAGGTTTAAAATATATAATTATTATTGGGTTAAATGTTAAAACATAAGTCAGCTAATACCTATTTTTAAGATTAATTTAATTTAATTTTAAAACGCGGTTTATAATAAATAATAAAAATAATTGTACATTTAATTCGTAGTTCGTACACTGTATGTCTGTACGCATACGTCGATACACCTCATTTATTTTCGTGGCTAGGTATATTTTACTATTTTATAAGACACTATAATAATAATTATATATATATGTATCACTTTATAGATTTAGCTTATATCACTAATTCAATTGTACGTAAGTAGATACCTAACATGTGGTTTAAAAATAGTTTGAACGATAAGCTAAATATTGGCTTTCTGAATAGCAACAAAACTAAATTTAGCCAATTTAGGATATCCTAATAATCCCTATTTCCAGCACTGGCATGTTTATTATGCCTATTATTGTGTGAAAAAAAATTTACAAAAACGATCAATAATTATTTTGATAATCACCTAATTATAATTGTCGGCGATCGGTGGCCGTCGATGTCACATGAATACGTCATCATAATGTTCAATAGGTACCATCACACGTTCAAACAATTCGGTCATCTTCACTCGTTGGAAGACTCGTCGGTAATTTAGTGGTAATTATTATAATATAAGTATACGCAGGTCGTATTGAATATCACGCGGAAGCTCCAATGTGCCACCAACAGCAGTGGCGTGCGCCAAACGTTTTTTGAATTTCTGACTATACGTGTCCAATGTCCATAATAGTATAATAGGTACTTGTAGTACTACTTACCTACCATTCGATCACCGGTCATTATATCGTTTCGCACCATCTCTCGCCCCAGGCCGTATATTATCAACAAACATACACGCGTTATATTATTGCCACCCGACTGCATTTTTTTCACATAAATCAAAACTGTAAATACAGCCCATAAAAATCTGTACACATGTCTGTATACCACAATATGTACTATATACAGAAATAGTTTATGCTCGTCGGGCCATCGTGCAGCTCCGGTTTGGCGAAAACTTGAACAGACCGTTTATGGACGTGTGTGTTTCAAATGTTTTATGTTACATGGTAGTATTGTATCGGCGTTCAGTGTATTATAATATTTTAGGGCTTATTTATACATTACAATCTATCCGTTTGCCAATAACCTAGAAAATATGATGACCGTGAGTTGCAGATTTAGTTCGACGACGACAATAGCTCGATTCCTTTATTCGATGTATATTATGATTCAATATTATAAGTCTGAGCATTTAAACTACCTATCTTGCCCGATTTGGACGTTCAATTATTAAAATGGACAAATTGTCATATTACACACAGATACACGATTTATTACCTTACACCCAGGTGTAAAGATATTGTAAATATTGTATTTGACAATTGACGGTCCTGTGTGCTTATAATATGATATGTAGGTACAAATGAAAAATGTGCCGACGATCGTCAATTATAGACATACCTGTAACTATATAAGACTGTCTGGCGTGCGAACAACCTGTTTGAGTAAAACCGTACACACGCGCGTGCAATAGGTATAGAGACCACAGTATAACATTGTGGTGAGTATTTAATATTTATATAGGTAGTACATCTTATGTACCTATACCTATAATAGTTCTTACTTATTAGTTATTAGGTACACACACTTGTCCGTCCCGAAGTATGAGGTTTTGGTATTATCGGGTTATCGGCCGGCGACGACTAAGAGGACGTGTACAGCGTACAATATAATAATAATAAAAATAATAATATTATTTTATGGGCATTATTATTATCATCATTATTATAATGCCATTATATACGATGAGATACGATATACCTAAACGGCGGCGGCCGTCCGTACAGGCCACCCCTCCACGTCGCAGTGCCGTAGGTTTGTTTGTAGCCGGAGGGGGTGGGAGGGACGGGCGCGGTTAGGTCTTCTCGGTTAGGACGTCCGACATGCCACATGCGGCAGGCAATCCGTCACACGGCACCGGACCGCACGTACGCACACGTCACCGCCGCTGCGTCCGTCTGATATTCAGATACATAATAATTTTATATCGCTTCGTCGTCGATACCTCACTCACTTTTTCCGTTTTCGATCTCTGTATCCCCCGTTGGTGAACACGAATTTATACCGTGCGAATTTCCGCACGTCCGGCGAGCGATCGGAGTGTTCGGACACTGCAGTCGAAGTGACGAACAGAAGTCTACAAACGGCGCGGAAATAGGGTCTAGGTATCGCCGAAAATTTGCGTCCAACGGGTGTTATAGGTACGTACAGACTACTGAGAATATTATTATATTAAAGTGTACCATGTACATAAATTATGTAGGTTGGAAAAATTGAGTATTGTCTCAATTTCGTGCATTATTATTATTGTTAAATACTCTTTATCGCCGCGTAGTATCGTGTACGTACTTAGATCTCGGGTCTTAGTATCTGGAAAACCTTACGAAAAACCATGATGTGTCGTTATCCACCGGGCAAGAGCCATATCGATTTCTTGATCGATCGTTATGACCTTTATATATCCGTTCATCTGGACGGTGAACGGCAATAACCACTAGGTAGTAGCGTGAGGCGGGTAGGTAGAGAGCCGGTATCGATGGTACGGCGGTTTCGATTGATACACGCGGTTCTATTTATATAATATAATCGGATGCTCTATAATGCCGGTCATCATTTCGATCGGCCACCTTTGGGGCATTGGGCTATGAGTATTTTTAACGGCCAAAAACACTCTTAATGTCAACCTACCAGTCTTAACATTTTACATTATGATGTGGGGACAAGTGTATATCATGTATAGATAGATTGTAGATATAATATAATAGGTAAGTATGTTGTATGTGTCTAGTGTAGGTACCTACTTATGATTTTTAAAAGTGCCTGTTGGCTGCTCTAATATAATTGATTTCGAAACGAAAAGGCTTACGCTAAAATACCACCATTATACATTTGTCTAGTAGATATTATTACCTATATTATTATTGCAATAATAATGTGTAATGTTTAGGTAGCCAAGTACTTAAGACAACACAATTTCGCACGTCCAAATATCCGCTGACCGATATTATGTTATGAATTTATAGGGTGTCGAAAAAATTTAATTTTTTTATAGTTTTTCAAGTATATAAGCCAGGTATTGAGTTCTAAATCCAAACAACTACAAATTATGTTATTGTAATGACTATCATTAGTAGAACAAAATGCCTTATACTTGTCATAATACTTAATTTATTCAATATATAATATACTTATTATTTATTAGTTTATTACTTATAATATAATATTTGATATAGTATGGAAAAGGCAAATATATTTGTACAGTCTGATGCTGTCGTGTGCTCTAGTGCTTAATGTTAGAATTAACTGACCAAATATTTCATTTTAGAATTTTAGGATGAAAATATTATTTGTAATAGGTTGGTTTTTTATTTGTTTAGATAATATTTGTTAAATAATTTTACTTAGAGTTACCTAGCGGGAAAAACTTTACGTCTAACATAATACTTTTATATATTATTAATATTTGTATTTGTTTATTTGTTTTTATCAACTGTTCAACTATACTATTAAATTCTTATATTATAATTTATAACATACAGTATTTGCCTGGGTCGTTGAGCATAAAATGATATATGCCCTGCCACCCGTCGACCCGGTATCGGCTCTACAAAATGTTAACTTATTTTTCATATTATATCGGAAAGATAAAAAATCGATAGAATAGTCACTCCATAAAACGTTCTGAAAAAAAAGATAAATTATGGCGAATCATAGATATTATAATGATTTTCATAAAATCAATCAATCTTAATATTTAATATTAACCGACTACAACTTAACTAAAAATATATTTATATATTATACTTATATTAAGACTTAAATTGTTTTCATAAAATTATCATATAGTAGTATAATATAGCCGCATAATATACGTTGATAATTGTTCTAAATATTAACTATTACTTAAAAATATCTAAAAATAAAATAAAAAACTTGCTATTGTTCATCTTGGTACTTTTATTATTTTTCGAATATAAGTATTTGATTAGTAAATTAAAAGTCCAATGACTATAAGTCTTTCATTCATTAAGCATACTAACATTATAATGAATTTCAAGCCATTAATTTGTTTTTTAATGCTTTAATAATTTAAATATAGTTTTTAAACAATTTGAGTATCTAATTATGATGTTATTTGTATATTCTCTAAATCTAAATGCAAATGTAATAAGTAAAACATATCTCTGATAATCTGAACATTGTATATAATATAGGTACAAATTTGATTTAAAAAAACCCCGTTTGGCGATAGCTGGTAATTCGTATAGTACCTATAACTTAAATGTAGAATGTATGATTAATTAAGCAGAGATTATATTTAGAGCATATTGACTAATTTAAGTTGTATATTTTATTATTTCGCACTAATAATTTTACCAAAACCGATTATTAACGTAACTACAATATTTTGAAAGGATTTTATTAGAAAGTTAATTAAATTAATTATGTCATTTTTATAATTGAAATAATATAAAGGTCACCTGCGAAATTCATACTGACTTTTGCTTACGTTTTAACTAGTAATTTATATAGCCACTAGTTTTAACTCTAGGTGTATTATTTTTTTACTAAATGAAAACATATTTCGTACAAATTAACACGTCATATTGTTCCGGAACGGTAAACTTATAAAAGTTAATTCGTTCCGGCGAGATTTTACTTTCTATGATTTTTTAAAATTCAATTGTGTATTAGAAAATGAATGTGCCCTTCGACTTGATTGTTTTTGTTTACAGCTTTTTCATCCGCATATTTTTATTCTAAAACTTCGGTATTCGATTAATATAATAGGTATACATTGTCACGCTTGACGTTAAAACTTGGTCCTTTAACTTATCACTCATAATTTAAATCCGAAATTTCGATAGTCTATAATACTTTGCATACGCCATACACATTCTAACTTCAATAAAATTATATTATTACACAGACGCATCAGCATTCAGCACGTCACTATGTTGTTAAATAATCTTAGTAAATTATTAATTAAATTACTGTCATTCACAATAGGTACAAACAAATTGTTGTGTTATCCGGTTGAAATTTACATTATTAATTAAACATGCCATATTAATATTCAAACAACGAGATCAAACACTATTATCTATACTGAACAATAAATATACCCGGAAGGTAGATGCGGCTAAGTGATTAACAACGAGTGTCAACGACTATTATGTTATAAGTTGTTGCACTTGGCACCTGAAGTAGAAAGACATAAACCGTTTACAATCATTAAAATTAACATTAAGGACTTGTAAAATTAATAAATTTAAGTAATTATAACCTATGTAGTAATTACTAATTAAATATTATTTGACAAAAAGTATATTAATGGTATAACGTGTTGGAAGGTATAATACGTATTCAAAAAAACAAATTTACATCGATAATATTTTGTATTTATTTAGTTGAATATATTACCTACCTATATAATCTACTTATTGTATAGTGATAATACGCGTATTTATTTTGTTAGTCATTAGTAGGTACTTATTTACTTATTATAGTATGTTAATACAAATTACCAAATAATTAATAATCAATGATAACTCATGTTATTATTTTATTTCATAATATTTTTTATAATTCATTATACTATCCATCCCCTAGCTATCCCGCTATCCCTATATACGACTATACCAAGCATCTAATTGTATCACTATTATTATGGCGATAAGGAGAAATATAAGAAAAATTATAAGGAGGCGATATATTTTTAAAAATTTACAGTAATACTTTAAAACTATAAAATATAATTATTAATTTTCCATAGAACAAATCTTTGAGTAATTAAGTTACGTTTTTCTAAATAGCTTCACATTTAATTTATGCTATATGTCCACTTGTATTATACGACTTATTTATTTAGGATTCAAACATATTTTAATAATTTAAAAATTTTAATTGTTTAGCAATAACTTCTTTTGTAAACGTTTTCAAAAATGAAATTCATATGTTTAGGCATTTATCAATTATGTATAGATTTGTTAACTATTATATTTTAAATAACATATCAAGTAGAAATGCGAAAACTAGTTAATATATTATTCATAATAACATATATTTTATTATGTGTTTGGGTAGTTTATTATATTAACAAGTGTCAATTGATAATAACTACAATCTAGAAAACTATACATGTTTATAAGTTTATTATTAGTTAATAGGTACAAATAATACTGTAAGTATTATAGTAGGTACTGTAATACATTATTTAAACATTGTTTACACCAATAAAATGTTCTAAATATTTATATTTCCAACTTCAACAACCAATATTATAAAATTTATAAGTTATAAGTTATAACACATCATAGTTTACTGATTAAGTGAATATGCGTAATACGTGCGTTTTAATTTTAACTAAAAATCGTGCCAGTGGTGATAATTCGTGACGGGCCCATTGCCAGACGCTTTTTCGTATCGGTAATAATAAATGACATCACGTTTTCCCACCATAAACAAACTGTATATTGTTGTATGTATGAACTTATAACTTATTTTACTAAATAATAACGATATAAGTGTGCGTTTTAAGCAATGGCGTGTGTTTTAATTTTTAATACATCGGAACTCGAACTTCGATGTGGGTGCAAGCTACAAATTTATACTCGTGTTCATAAATCTAGGAACTGTGATTAAAATAACCCTTGAAGGCTATTAGGCTCGGACTCGAAGTATTGCCGAAAGTCGTGCCAATTTTTTTCTTAGCAGTGTTTAAAATTTTTTCTAATTAAAATTAACAAACTAAATAATTTTTTTAACTTGAGCACTTATATTATATACTTACTTATAATTTAGTGATCTTATATGCTTAAAGGTATATCACATATTACTATATTTAAAAGTATTGAAATAATTTCAATATGTATAAATAATCTAGGTGTATTTAACATTTCTGCATCTCTATCAATTAGTCTAATCACTTTATCTTTCGAGCTCCTTAACCGTAACTAATTTACCAGACTGTGATATTTTCAATTTTCTCATTTTAATTCACTTTTTTATTTTATGAGAAATTACATAATCTATACTTCTGTGATAAAATATAAACATGCATATTTAAATGGCATATACGATATTATCATATAAGTATAAATTGTATTTATTTGAGTTGTTTATTTTACTCACTAGGTAGGTAATTAGTATACACCGGTTATATTACACGTACTATAAACATAGGTAATTGCTAAATATAATATTAGTTATTACTAGGGCTCAGAAGTTGTAGGAATTGCATATTGTTTTGTATGTTCTCAATTTATAGCAGACCAAGCTAGAAATCTGAACTTTACAATGGTGAGTTAAAAATTAAAAGTAAAAAATTGAAAATGCATATTTTGCATATTTTGTCAATTTTAGCTAAAAAAGTGCATATTTCATTGATTTTATACGCATATTATGCATTTTTCATATTTTTCTAAAAAAAATTGATTAACAGGGACTTAACAGGTATTAGAAAACATGTACTATTTTAATAATTTCAAAAAGAAAAAATATTTTTAATTATATTTTTAGCTCAATAAGATATCAAAATACCCACCAGTTACTAAACATTTTTTCCAGTTATAAATAGTTTTATGTATATTATTATTTTATTAACCAACATCTTATATATTTTATTTTTGGAATTCAGAATAATTTTTTTACATCAATTTTAATGCATATTTTGCAATTTTTTCGTGCATATTTGCACGTATATTTTGCCTTTTTAAACTCCTACAACTTCGGAGCCCTAGTAATTACTTAACTAAAAATGTTGGTCAAAAGTTATTATACTTTTATCTTCTAAATTAATGTAACGCTCTTACACGACCTTACACTATATTATTTTATATTTGCATGAGTTATTTTAGATTTCGATGCATCTATATAATATTATAGGTATTCAATTAGACACTCCACTCCCGTTACAAATAACAATAGGTTGTTAGTAGCAAATTATCTTCCAACAACTCTCATACCTTGAATGTTATAATATGTTATAGTCTTAAATTGAATAATGCAAGCATCTGGGAGAATATTTCGAAAATAAATTATGGATAGGTACACATGACTTATAGGTAGGTACATTATATGGGTGACACACCTAAATCACACGCGTACCAGTCAATTATTTTGTAGTCCGTAACCGTATTTCCGTTGGTCATTTCCTGCGAATAATAAAAAATTCCCTATCACATTAAAAAAACTAATATAAAATATCATCTCGCACGCACATAATATTGCAGTAACCTAAAAGTGGCGATACCTATGTAGGCCATAACTATAACACCGTTCGTTATAAACATTTGTCAGTCACCTTGGCGTTTATATAGATACCCTAGTGTGTTTAAAATACTTTTTTCTAAATTAAAATGTGTGTATTGTTTATTGCCATGAATTTATTTAGGTTATTTGCAAACAATAGGTCATAGAAGCATATAATATTATGTCAAATATTCCTAATTCTTAGATTTAGACAATTGATAAAGTTTGGAACAGTAGGTGTAGATATATGTATGATGTACCTAACGTATTTATAAACAATCACACACAAAATCGATGTATAATATTTGTATGCATGATTCTTGTTTATCGATAATCAGTAATCATCAGTATGTAAACAAAACAAAGTATTTATACTTTTTGTTTTGAATAGAAGTATCATATTATAATTAAAAGTATACATTTTAGAATTCAGAGTTAAAACATATTACGTTTTATGAATTAAATTGTATATATATATATATATATATATAATTGTAATCCTTTATTCGATATTTTGGCCATTTTGTGTATGTTTAAAATACTTTTTGTATATGAATTGTTGACGTAATTTTTTCTAGGATAATCTATGGGAACAGTAAATGAAACTTAAAGTGGCTAGCTCCAAATTGATTCGTTTCCAACCAAAAAAAAACCTTTCTTAACCTTAACCTAAATATATCAGCATTAGTATCAGTCCAACTCAATATTATTCTCCCATAAATTTATCAAAGTAAAATTTACCCATTTAACGTTCATACTAATTAGTTTCTTTAATTATAATCTATAATTTATTATGACAATAAGCAATAACCGTCAATAACCAACTAAACATTACATTTCATTGAAAGTAGATATGCTATTATTTATGTGTACAAAAAATCTTAAGCCGGGCTCTCCACTACACCTAGCTATGTCGTTTAAAATTAAATATATATTCAACTTGTAAGTAACTTGTTACTAACATTTTGTTACCCATGTATTAAATAAATATTCTGAACATAACATGAGTCGGTGTAGTGTAAATCCTGCTTTATAAACGTCACATGATTTATTTATTTTTTATACATAAAATTAATTTTAATATTTTAATATTGGCCAATAAAAATGACGATCTTGTATAAGAACTTTTTTTACTGTAGTTGAATTACTTTTTTACGCTCCCAAATGTTTGTTACAAAGATCGGAAATTGCAGTTGCGTAACATAATTGATATGGAAATTAGGGAAAAAAACCGTCACGTAACAGTTCTTTGACACTACCTATACAGATTTGATGCTTTCCCATAGTACTTAGATATAATAAGTAATATAAAACGATAACGCATTCGATACGCACATCATCAACCGTGCGGTGGCTATCATTGACATAATCCTATATGAATTTAGAAATTTGTTCTCATCAAGTAAGGTCAGTTGTTAAAGATATTTTTGGTCTTCAAAAATTAGATCAAATTAAATTTAGTGGTATTAAGAAATTTATTTTTCCCATACAGTAATGGCAACAACTAAAGAATAAATAGTTGTGAGACGTAAAAAAAATATAGCGACGTAATTAAAATTCGCAATTATAATATTTAGGTAGGCAGGTTAAATCTACCTTGAATAAATGAATTCGATTGAAATTGTTAGCACATGACAAGCTGTAAACATTATATAAAATGTAATGACTTAACAACACTTTCGAAAATCTTAATAAATATTAATCTTTATGTTAACGTATGATCTTCAGTTGTAGGTTTAATAAGTTTGCCCCGATCATATTTCAAGACGTGTCAATTTTCTCGGTAGTCGGTATCTATTATACATTTGTTTTAAAGTGCTATTGTTATCATTTAATTTATACTTATAATTATATAACGTGTTATGATAATATGAAGGCACCCGGTGCCAATGTGATTTTGTACACACAAATACGCTCTACGGGACCCTGTTCT
>PVMI01070248.1:0-19360 GCA_008528875.1 Aulacorthum solani | reverse complement strand
TATTGATCAAATGTCGCACTACTTAAAGAGAAGGAAAAAAATATGTCATCTAATTCGAGTACTGATTTAAATTTATAGTTTTTAATAAATATAATAACTTGGTTTTTCATTGCTACATAGCAATGGAAACAATGTATAATAATGTATAAATGTCTCCCGAACATTTAAGTACATATATTCGTCTGTTGTTTATGAACCGTTTGTCGAAATGTAAACTATAATAATATAATATATATTGGGTATGTTAGATAGTTATAGTTTTGACTAAAAACATAAAATGTTATCATGCATAAATCGAAAAAAAATTTCAAACATGTATAAATAGCACAAAAAGATTATTCTCAAAATTATAATTTGTCTACCACCAAATCCTCTTATAATTATTTTAGTGAACATTTCAAGAATATACGATTATTAATTTTTTAATTACGACATGAATAGGAATCGATTATGACAAAAACTTTTGTTTCGTAAATATTCTCATTTTTCCGTGATTTATTTTTTGTTTTTACTGACTAGCCATTTAGTGTCTATACAATTACTGAAAAATAGATAAAATTTTCTTCCAGAAACCACCCTCAGTAATATTCAAGACTGAAGCATTTATTATGATATTCTTCAGAGTTCAGACACATAAAAAAATAATTTTAAAACCAATACATCGCCCCACTCAGAATATAAAAATTATAAATTAAAAATAAAGACATTGATTTGAGTTTTTAATTGTGTGGCTGTATCATGAATTATTCGTGGTCAACAAATATTTGGATGGTATTCTGGTGATATTGGTAAAAGGAAATAAGAAAATTCGATTTTTACATTTTTCATAGATAATTTAAGACAAGAAAAAATATGTATATTACATTTTTATGTATTCTTACCAAATGACTTATTTAAAACATAGGTTTTATATGATCGAAAATTATCTAACAATGAACTAATTACATTATAAAACTGGCTCAAGTAACTCCATTTGACAGTTGATATTAATTATGATACAAAATTACAACCATATGTGTCCATGTAGGTATAAAATATGAATAAGTATAATACACTAATACCTAAGGGGATTCAGTTCCGACCGTTTTTAAGGAGTTCAGTATAGGCAATACTCTAAGTTAAGGTGTGTGCGTACTGCGTTGTAAGTGATCATTATTATTTATTAGAGTGTGTGAAAAAATTGTCAAGAGTTCAAACACCTGTGATATAAAAAAATTTGTTTTACATGAATTTTTTTTTCTTTTGTGTAAGAGTATCAACCTTTTATCAATATTGTAACCTGTTTAAATATATTTATCCGATACTATTTCTGAAGACATGTTTAATTTTTTTATCGCTCAATTTACTTGAAAACGACTTCCTTATACGTTTTGATTTAGGTGCCAATTTAAATATTACTAACATTTTAAAATCCTTAAAAATCTTATTTGAATGGTTTACTTGTTTAACTTTAAAAAGGTAAAAATTAATTCTCGAATAAACTTCAAGACGAATTAATAAATTATTATGTCTACACTGTTTAAGAAATGTTGTCCGATAGGCGGAGATAGTCGGTATAGTTTTCAAGGAGGGTCTATTTTGGTGAAAAACACAGTTAGGATTGAATGTCCAACCTTGATTATAATAGTATAACAAAGAATAGCTCAAGTCTTATAATACATTCCAAGTAGGTTAATATTGTAACCGTCTTTATATAAGTCGTATCTCGTATGTTTCATTTACTTACCGTGCGGATCTAGGCAACAACAAGCGTCGTGCAATAATTTGTCGGAGCAGTAGCTGTACACACTAGAATCGCAATACGGACAGCCGTTGGGTCGTCGTTTCATGTTTAATCTACCGTTTTCCGGCGGAACATCGTTCGGTTCTTCATTATTCTCTCCTGCTTCCGATACTTCAGGAGCTTCGGCTTCAACCGATTGGACTTCCTCTGCTTTGTTCGCCAATTTTTTATCTGACAAAAATTGGACATCTTTGAAATATAATAATTATAATAAAAGTTATAGTTATTGATATTATTTGATTTTATATTATAAGATTTTATTGTTATGTTCAAGCTATTTTGAAATCATATCAGTTGATCAAAATTAGTTCCCAAATATTACAAATCCCAATACACTTGTGCTAAGCTTGTTGTCATTTTTATTATTTACTCAAGTAGAATGTTCCCCCATTTTTCATTTATCATATAATAGTATACAATTACCTAATTAATAATGTATATTTTATAGATTTAAAATTATTTCAGTATAAAATTAACTATACAAGCCACAGAGATTTTTCATAACTTAATCAATTATACTTTATAATATTATTGAATAATTATTTTATAATTGCACTTAATTGCATACGCAATCAAGTATTTTTTTTAGTACATTATGGTTTTTGGTGTTGGCTTTAATAAAATAAATATTTATCAATTTATTATATTTTACAAACTATATATTGTCTATAACATGTAAGCTTAAGGATTCAAAAATAATAAATACACACCTAAATTTTTTATTGCTACAGCGATACACATTGGATGTATTCAAAGTATTCAAATTGATTATTACATTGATGAAATTAACTTTAAATTCGATTTTAAATTCACCGTTTTCCTGAAAAACAATCATTTGGTTTCAATGCTCACATAAATGTTAGCCAAGTTGCATATGTAACTCCTCGTAATATTTTATAATTTATTAATTTTTTTAATATTAAAGTTTATTTATTATTTATTTCAACCACTTCAACAGGTTAGGTTAGGTTAGGGTTAGGCTAAAGTACTTAGGATAAAGTTAAAGACGCATATGATTGCACAGCTCCCATTTTAAAATCATAATGATTGTGCGGAAGGAGAAAATATTATTGCATAATATTATAAATTGATTAATGGATGAACAATTTTAATACTTTTTATAAAACTATATCAAATAATTATCCAACCGAATAGCTTAAACCGTTTGATCTTTATAATTTATATACAAAATCATAATTATTATATCATATATTTTTTCATCTTATTTATGATTTAGGTAACTATTATTGAGCAATACTATTGATATTACTCGACACCTTAGTGTAGAAATACATACCAGTTTAAAAATATATATTGTTTCATGGTACATTTAACAAAGATCGATTTTATGTAATTATTCATTAATTTATTTATTTGGCGTCACGACCTGATTAAGTCTATTAAAAAACTGACACAATGAGCTCATAGTTGACTAGTTACAGCTTTCTTTTTACAAAAACGTTTATTAAATATAAACATTTTTAAAGATGATCAAATTTTTAAATGCGTGTTTATTGTTTTATTACATACCTTATCATCTTATATTTTATACTTTTTATTTGTATCAAATCTAATACTATTTTATTGTTTCAGATAGGTAACGTAAGACACAGGCACATCAGTTCATCACTAAAGAGGTCCATAAATATTTTATTATGTAGGTACCCATTAATGTGGCAAATATCATTATTTAAGACCTACTTAATATCTATGTACTCTGCCAAAAATGTAAATATAGGTGAAATATTAAAATATATACTATGTATATTTTTCGAAATTATATTATTAATAAATTATATAAATCTAATTAAATGTATAATTTAAATGTTTCTTTTTTGTGTAGGATGTATACACAAATTTTATTTGTCTCTATTACCTTTTTAAATACATAACCTTAAAAACCAAAGATATAGACCTAGTTCTACCATTTAAGAAAAATGTAAAACATTCCTACATACTATGAATTATATTTTTAGTTGTCGTGCAATGTTTAGTTTTTAATAGTTTATTGAGGTCAAATACCTAAGTTCTTTTAATTTGGATTTTAATAACTGGTATGGAAGTTTGCCAAAATGTTGATACTATAATTTATTCAAAAAATGACCCTAAGAAGAAAATATACATTAATCAGTTCAAAATATTTTGCAAACAACTTTCACCATATAGTATCAAATTATTAATAGTATCTTGTACATATTCTAGTTTTAGACATATTTATTAAATCCACCTAAATAAAAAACATTTTCGGAAAACTTTTAGATTTAAAATTTTATATTACCATATTAATTATTAGGTACCTAATATAGTCAGGCATAAATACCAGGTATTTTCTTCTCCGTAAATTATAATACGATTTAATATGTTATGTTAAAGACTTGATAATAGTAAATAATTTTCTAAAACTATTAATATGTGCTAATAATTGACTCCTAAATTTTAAAAAATAAAGTGCTACTGTAAGATTTTATTATTATTATAAATTTTAAGTGTTAGCTGTTTATCTATTAAACAAACATTTATTATTGTTAGACTACGACGTTTTAAATATAAATACCATATCTATCAAAAACAAATCTGTCAAATTTTAAAATAAGATAATTTATTAGAAAATAAACTATTATCCATGTTGAATTATTTTCAACATAGAAATGTTTTTAGGCTAGTTACAATTTTTTTTTCAAACCGATTTCCGTGATTCCAACTTTCGTAATGCTTTGTTTATTGCCATAGAAATGCAAATCAAGTGTGGTGAAAACACTTATAATTATTTAAGTGTGGGTTGTAATTTATATGTACGTTGCACCTAGTATTTTTGAACTATAGTACCTTATTCGATAAAATTATAAAAATTTAATTTATAAAAACCATAATCATATGTAATATAATATGCAGGATAGGTACTGTGACAAGCGATTACATGAATATAACAAATCATTTGTTCATCGATCTAATGGCATTATTTGAATCTTTATTGGATTACGAATACCTACCTATGAATTAATGCGCCAATAATAAGGAAATATACCTACGCATGCGTAATTTTAATAATATGTATAATCGGTATAGAATGTATAAATAAAATAATTGTTTAGTATTATAGATAAGTACATTGTAGATTACTATAACTTTTTCTTACTTTGGTGTAGACTCGGAGACCTCGTCGATGTAAAACCGATACAAATATACACGATATTGACCACCAATAACAATTTTACCAATTTTCGATTGTTTGCCATTACAAGTATCTAACCTGCAGCAGTAAACGAGTTCAAAAATTTAGTTTAACAACAGTAAATAGACCGGCATTTGGTCAAATATGACTCGTATTTTAACAAAAAACGTAATGAAACAAAAAATTTTCAAAAAGAAAAAAGAACTATAAATTCACTGAACCAATCAGATAGTTACGCGTAGATATGTGCAGTTTATGTGTTTATTAAATTTTATAATATTGCTGAGACTTAAACTGCCGCTTTGCATTTATAAATATTGTTACAGGTATCTTGTACGGTCACTTTAACTGACACTGTTGATCAACACACTGCCGGAATGGAAGTCACTGGGTTTCTTTCAGAGATCCTGCTTTTCCCACTAACATAATATTATGCGGCCGATTTAATTAAGATGAAACACTTTCATTCCGTCTATATCGGTGGCAATGTTTCCGGAACTGATAGACAAGTGGGGTTTATGCAGTCTTCCGGTTCAGCTGAGTTCAGCACACCATGTAACAGGTAGAAAAAAACTCCAGTAATATAAAATGACGGAAATTCGTTGAAAAACCAACGTAACAATACACCACCGTTATTTTTTGCTACAAACCGCATTTGTTAACTAACCAATGTTTACCAAATTACCATTATCATATTGTAACTGTAATGAGTATATAACAATAACTATGGTCGTTTTTTTATAACGAGTAAAAAAAATTGGTTAAACTCGAAAATATCTAAAAAAAATGTCTTAGTACGTACCTATACACGATATACCTACCTGTACCTATAGTTGAGTATTTTGGGTTCTTAAGTATAATTTTTATAAGATATATTATACTATATTTACTCGTATAATAATCGTAGGCACATAAACGATTCACTATTTTGGATTCTCAGCAGAGGGATTGATTTTACGATAATGCATGTGTTTTATTTAACTGTCTACAATATTTTTTTGGAGCAGTAGAAATACCTTGATTTTCAACTTTGAGGGCAGTTTTGGTAGTAAATTGAATCTAGATAAAACTCTAGAGGGGGGTAGGTCAAACCAGGAAAAACAGGAGGTCTTATCATGGGAATTCACAAGGGGGGGTTGTCTTATCCCCCATTGACTAATTTTTGTCATACATTTTAAAAATATATGAGAAAAGTAAAAAAATGCATATCCCCCTTTCAAAAAAGCTGAGCACGTCAATGAAACTAGTTTTCGGCAATTTTATTTTATTAGTGTAGTAACTCAAAAACAAATGTCCAGAGATACTTGAATGAAATATGTTTATACTAGCATTTTCTTTTAGTTTTAGATTTCTTAACATAATATATAGGACATCGGTACATTTAGAACACCTTGTTACATAATACATTCGTTGTGTCCGTCCGTCCGTCCTTTAGTTACGAGTTACCAACACATAGTTAAGATTGTAGATAGACTATATAGTTACTGTCATAAGTCATAACTCATTGTCACAATTGATTGTATTAAGATTGTAGAACTGTTCTATTCAAAGTAAACTTATACTGGCCGGTATTAAAATGTATTAATATTTGAGTATTTAATATAGACTCATACTTAGTCAATGCTAAAAACATATTGTTTAAAACATATGAAGGTTACCAAATTGTTTTTAATTTCTATATGTTACTAATTTTTATATTAATTTATTATTCAAATAGATAATACATTATCTTCGGCCCCACTATTTATGGAATTATAGTTTATTGCGTCGTATTAATATTATAAGTTAAAAAACTGTGAATTTAGCACGATCGCACAGTGAGGTTTAATAACTTGTTTTTCCTGAAAATGTCGATAAGAAATTATTAGTATAGTTAAAAAAGCTTGAAAATGTAATAGGTACTTACCTATGAAGTTTCTAAAATCTTAAAAAGTATATGAACACAGTTTATTTATAGATATCTTAGGTTCAAATTTGGATGAAATTAATTATTTAATCAATGAATAACGATTTTAATTATTTTGTTGTAATTTAAAAATATTACTAGCTGGTGCTTGAAACTTGAACATAGGTACTATATTATTATATTTTAAATACAATATCAAATGCAATGTTTTCAACCTACTGTATTAATATTAGAAAAATAATTTACTCTGATAGCAATATAAATATATCATAAAATAAGAATAGTTAGTACCTAATAGGTATAGGCTGACAAACGGTTTTTGCTCAGGAATGATCCAATGATAGAGAAGTTAATCCAATGATTGATCATTGAATTCTAATTTAAAACGTACGTTCCATTTACTTACCTACTTTGTATATTCTAATTTTGTAATAGATATAATGTCTTATTTTAATTGATCGTGAAATATTCCCCTACTCGCATTTATTATTTAAACGTTACAGATCAGATAAATTTCTCTTTAATTTGAAATGGTTGAATAAGATTTACCTATGCATTTTTTTCAATTACATATATATATCGAACCATAAATTAATTTTCTATACATAGTGAAGGCTGGTTCTGTTACTACAGACTACTAGTTAGTAGCTTGGTTAGTTTGACGAGTTTAATAAAAATATTAATATTTAAAGTAATATAGATTATATAGGTACTTATATTAATTATTAACTGTAAATAAATGTGATTATTTTCTCAATAATTATATAAATAATTAAGTTAATTTTAGGGCCGTAGGCTTATCTATAAGAAAATGTTTGTTGTTTGAACTTTGGACATCTAGCTATTAAATACAAAGCGTGTGTTGAATTAAATTAACTAAAATCAGAGAACCCTTTTTTGGATGGTTGTGAGTTATCAGTTTATGACATTATACACTATGAACGAATAAATCAATATTTTAAGAATAAAAGTAATTTTTTAGAAGCTCAACTTTTTCTATTTTATTGCACTTCATTGAATAAGAATATTTTTTTAAACCTATTTTGGCTAATGCTACTCTTATATATTATCAAATATTATTGAGAAAGAGTAGGGTTGGGGTGTTGGAGAGTAAATACAATTCAAAAATTAAATCTTATATAAAGTTTATTAGTATATTATACACAATGCACGGTGCAGTTATGATAACTGAGAATTATCAAAATGTTGTATTATGATGTAATTTTAGTCAATACATTGAGTATGTTATGAAATGTATTAATCGAAAGATTCTCGATAATCTATATATTAAAAATATTCTTTAAAACATACATATTTTTTTTAAGTTTCACAACTATTATTGAGAGAATATCAACTCAATATTTTTTCTTACTGACTAAATTCACTGATTTAAAATTACATTTTTAATAGAAAAATAAATTATCATAGTAATTTTATTTAATAATAATTCTATTTTTTTGTACTTACCATTAAATAGTTACAAAACTGTGAGAGCTTCACTCAGCCACCCCTCTAATTTTGGCACTATTTTAGTAGTAATTAGGGAGACATATTCAGGAGGCATTATACCTACACGACAATGATAAAAGTTGAATTTTTTTTGTGTTTTAACTTATAACTTGTAACATAATATTGTTGGTAGGTATGCACTTAGTAAGGTATACAGAAAATTAATTCCACAAAAAACAATTACAAGTAAAGGGAATTTTCATTAATGAAAGAAAATGTACATATATATTTAAGATAAATGGCCATTAGTTACATTTTGGGACATACATTCTATTACATAACTTTCAGAAATCTAATCTGAAATTACGAATAAGGATATTAAGCACCTAAACAAACTACAAAATATGCAGTTGAACCATTGGCATTTAAAAGACCAATGTTATGAGCTCATTGCTCAATTCATATTACTATAGTACCTAATTAGTAATAGAAAACTTAATAAAATTAAAAAGTAAAAAGATATTTATTTATTTATTCTCCTTCAAACACAAAATTAAGAACATCTCACGAGGGCATAGTTTTACAACAGATAAAATAAGTAGAATTTAATATCTAAAAATATGGGTTTAAAAAAATCAACCAGTTTAAATAGACAAATTGTATGAAAAATAACATGTTAATTTTTTTTTTATTTATATTACCTAGGTACCTACTTATTATTTTATCATCGCGATCATAACTTTACTTAATGTTGATTATTGAAGTTTTTAATAATTGAAACATATAAAATATAGTTAAAAAATTATCCATAATATTATTACATAAAATAATGATATTATAGTATTGGTACAAATTATATTATTTTTCTTTCCATCTTTAAAGCTTTTGAGTTTTGACATATATTTATTATAATTCCACAGTGGCACTAATTATCTGACTCAATTGTCCTACTGATTCTGGAGTAAATGATTTGTAATTTTTACACCTTTGGCTGGTGACTGGTGAGTACCTATAGCGAAAGCGTCTGCAGTATATTTATATAGGTATCTATCTATTACCAAGGCTGCTTGCTATATCGTGTTTAAAATACAAAATAATTTGTTCCTTCCGCTAGATTACGAATGGAACGTATTATTTTTAATTGGTAAAACCTCCAACGATTATTATTACAATTAGATAGGCAAAATGTTATCCCGAAACAGGGAAACGAATTTTAATTTTAAATACAAAGTAGGTATATAGGCAAATACTTTTAGTAATACCGACCTATTCAAATGCTTAACATGTTTGCATTTATTGTATCCAAAATCTTATATGAGTAAAAGCAATGTTTACAAGTTTCAAAACTTTTAAAGCAAATACCGAAATTTATACATCAAAACAAAATACTATAATTTATAATACCTACCTATTCAAATAATAATTATTAATTTATTAGGAGTGTTAGTAAACGACTTTCGACATTATGGTTTACTGGAGACATTACTAATTGTTGGATGTTGGTACAACTACCCAATACCTATTGACGATAATTTGCTAAGGAGTGATAAGAGAAAATGTTATCAATAATTTAAGGCTATGTTCATTTAGTGTTGGATTTAAAAAACCAAATTATAAAATGAATAGCCTTAAATATGATGATACTTTGACGCTTAAAAACTAAAAGGTATTGGAAACTGTTTAATAATATCATGTTCTTCAAGAATCTATAGTAACATTCTTATTTGTAATAATTAATCTGAAGGTACTCACACTTTTAATCATGTTTTTAATCTCGCTATTGACCTGAGTCTTAAAAATTAAGCAAATCATTTTGACCGCTCACAGAAAGGTAATGTTTTTATTAAATAATTGAGGGCTGTTGTAAATATCCGTTAACCTATTACAAATACAATTTCATGAGTTATTGACTAGAATAAGTTAGTTTGGTGTATTTAAATTATGAAATATCGAGTGAAATATAAACAATTCAAAAATTCATAATTTATTTGCATTTTTATTGTATAAATAAATGAATAAGTCAACTTTTAAAAATCGAACTATGTTGTCAAACATGTTATTTATTATGTTAAGCTTTGGGTTCTCAAAATTCTACTTTATTATAAAAATATTAAGAACAAATGTAAATGGTTTTAAATTTATTTTAATTAGATATACTTCAGTCACAATTATGGATTATTTTCCATGCTATAATCATGTAGGCTCATTTGAAAAAACATTATTAGTATGTAGGTGTATTGTATACTTCTGAATTGAAGTAAAAACAATTAATTTAAAAAAATATAATAAACTTAGTATACTAGGTACATGACTAATATTTTTATTTTCATTTTTAGACTGCAAATTTACTATGAATACAATCAGCAAATATGTGCAGTATCTGCGACAAGTTCATATTTTATCATCAAATATTTTGAAGCAACAGTTTACAATTAATCAAAAACAAATTTCAACTAATACAAATTCAACATTTTTATATTTTTCGCAAAGTAATTTCAGGAATTATTCATAATAATTTTTATTGCTTAAAATATTTCGTTTATTTTTTTGCAGGTTATAAATCAATGAGATACTTATCAAATACTAATCAAGTGGGTTTATCTAATATAGTTACTACCAATGATGTTTTAATAAATAGTATTAAGAATGCAAAACAAACAAGTGATGTGTTACAAATGTTAAGGCTTCACAACACTGCAATGAGTGCTCCACAACATTTACAAGCATTAAATTCTTTATTCTTACTACAAAAAAGTAAAAGGTAAATATTAAAATGTTTTTATTTAATTGTTGAAATTGTACTTACTGCTAAGACTAATCAAAACGTATAAATAAAATAATACATTACATGTATTGTATTATGCAATACATAGTGAATTTTTAGCAAAATAATGAAATACAACAATTTTAAACAACAAGAAATTGAATTAGTATTATTTGTATTATTATTATATTTTGAACTAAGTATATAGCATTTTGTTAAATAGAAATATTTGTTTCTATTTCATTAGTATACAATAGATGTTGTTCAATTCAATACTGCCCCAAGAGCTTGCTCAGTGGAGCTCATTTTACATTGTACACTGTATTATATATTTTGTAATATGTTGTATTTGTATCAAATAAATTAATTAAATTATTGGGTACAACTTTTTACAAAAGTAGTTAGTAAAAAATACATTGAACAAAATGTATATTAGGATACTAAGATTAATTTAACAAAATATTTGGTGATAAATATCTATGTTGTAAGAATTGTGTGATTCAATTAAACGTAAACATCAAAATCAGTAATTGTAACTTTCAAAATACTTAATAAAATATTATTTTATTCACTAATTATAATGTTTTTGTTTTAGAACAAAACTATCCAAGGAAGAACTAACACGAAGTCCAGAATTTACAGCAATGTGTCGCAAAATTCAAAATTATTCAAGAAATCTTGAACTAAATGATGTAATGAATAGTGTCAAGTGCTTATCTTATTTGGGTGTATCTGTTAATAGTAATATAATGCAGATGTTATTACAGTTAATTAGTAAAATGATAAATGATATGTCTTTACAACAAATCACATTTTTACATTTTTTATTAAAAGAATTATCATCATGCCCTTTAGTTGATGCTTTAAAACTTGCATTGCCAATAGTTTTTGAAACACAAGTACAATACAAACTAGAAGATAATTTATACTGGCAAGTGGAATTCCTCAACTATATAGCTAAACATAGGTTATCTCAAGAAACATATGACTTTGTCATGTCAAGAATTATAAGAAATATTGATCAGATTAGTCCTAAAATTGTTCAAAGCTTATTACTTTGTTTGTATTACAAACACTATTCGACTGAAAAATACATTGATACAATTAACAGATGCTTACAATATTATACAAATCATCTAGAATACATAGCTGATGTTTCAGATGTTGACGCTATCTTGTCAAGAATGATAAATAAGTATTCTACAGATTCTGAGTTGTTTTATAATGAACAATTTATAAATACAGTCATGGAATTCATGATGAAGAAGGAAGAGAGTTTTGAAGTTCTAGCATTCATATTAAAAAAATTAAATAGGATTGTAAGTCATTTTGAATTTTTATAATATAATCAGATTAATAGAATATTAACAGCCATTGCATTTTTAGGGATATGTTCACCGTGGATTACTTGATTACATGACAGATAAACTAACTAGTCAACATGATATTTTGGAGAATATTAAATTTGGAGTGTTATTATCTTACATTGCAGCATGTGCCAATGCAAATTATGTTCCACCTGGTTTTGAGGAGTTAAAACCATTTATTTTGACAAGACTTAACTTGCAAAGGGTATTAATAAATATTTCGATTGTAATTTAATATACCTTGTATATTAATTATATTATTTATTATTTTAGGATGTTTTAGAACTACCATGGTTAGTAGCAACATTCGACTTGGCTGTTTTGGGCTGTTGGTCAGAAGACCTTTTGGAAAGAGTATTTTCTAGAGATTTCCTTTATGGATTCTTAAAACGAAGTAATCTATTGCTAGTTTAAAATTAAATAGATATATTTTAAAAAGTAGTAACATTGAAGCAAAAAAACTTAACATTTCCATTAGGTTTTTTAAGTTTATTGTATCAATTAATTTTTTATTATTGTTTCTATACCTAATTAGGTGACAATATACATGATCATATTATGCTGCTTAAACTATATCAGGCTTCAAAGACTTTATACCCTGGAGGTTATAAAGGATCATTGCCACCCCAGGAAATAGTTGAAAAATCTATTGATATCTATCAACATAATATCATTGATTTTCCTCTAAAAGCTGCCTTAGAACATGGTTTGGGTGGAAGTGATTATGTTCTAACAGGAGTGAGAAGCCAATTGGGACATTTTATTGGTTCGCAATATTATTTTAAGATGAGAAATCATTTACATTTTAACTTAATAAAATGTATTTTATTTTAGATTATTTAGTAGTTATGAGACCAGGTGGATACCCTGTTGCCATTAAAAATGAAATCAAAGATAATAAATCATTGTTGTTGGAAAACATTGTCGATTCTAGTGATAACCTCGTGTGAGTTGATTCACTGTCTTAGTTTATATTATATTAGTTTACAATAATGTTTATATTTTATTGTTTTTAGAATTGGTATATTACTTTACAAACCAAATAGTTATGTCATCAATTTAAATTGTTTAAGAGGTCCATATATGCTTACAAATAAAACAATTGAAGCTTTGGGTGTAGCAGTTTTACCAATATCAATGGATGTTTGGGATGATCTTATTGATTACGAGAAGATACCTTACATTATGAGAGAGCTGAAATCAAAGGCTGATCTTAAGTTAGTTACAGAATAATGTGTATGTTTTTTTATAGATGTACATGGACAATACTTCATTCATTACACTGCAGTTTTGTTAAATATTTTCTATAATTTAGTTTTTTAAATAAACTCTTACGTGAATTTGGATTTTTAATGAAAATATTTAACAACAATTTTCTAAAAACTTTGATTTTAATGTTAGTACCATTTTTGAACATAATTATAATTTATGTCACAAGTTGAAACTCTGTCCCAATATTGCATTAATACGATTATTGTACATAAATTATTGAACTATACTTATTATGACCCTGGCCATACACATATACAATCATAATATCATATTTTTCATATTAATTGGACTATACCATTACCATATATCGAGTCTTTAGTGGTAAAGCCACTTTACCCAAACAAGTCAATATTTTTTTCAATTTTTCATCGAAGCCACTATAAAATGAACATAATTAACCATACAATTTTAACATATAATAGGTACTAATTATTTTAATATATTAGTATCAAAAATCAAATTTTTTAGTGTTCGGTTGCTTTTGTTACTATTTTGAAAAAAAGTTTTAGAAAAAAATACTATTTAAAATATTACCTATCATAGTTATTACATATTAAGGGCTGGACAATGGTTTACAAACAATTTCAGTTGTCCAAAATTACTGTTCTTCTATCAATAATTTTATCATCACAATATTCTGAGGCTAATATTATAGGATTTCCAACTATTTAATTAAGATACACTCAACTTATAGAGCTGTTTATTTAAAATGAAAACGTTATTAGGAAGATATTTTCAAACAACCATACTTTTTTTTTACTCGAATCAACAAAAAATATTTTTTTTTATACAGTTATCATATTATTCTTAGTGAAAAATTACATATTTTTTTTAGTATTTGCTGTATTATATTGTTAAAATATTACTTGTATTGATGGTTTTTAACTTTTGATGAATGACACAAGCAGTTTTTCTAATTATTTGATATTTATATCTTATAAAGGAATTTAACAGTTATTACACTAATTCCGATACATTTCTCCAGCCCCCCACAAATATTTATTTTTAGCCATACCCCTTGTTTGTGGTAGATTTAAATTTGTTTTTATTTTTCATTCAAAAAAATTTAGTTTTTTTTTTAATCAAAATTTTGGTGGGGTGACTGGAGAAATGCATTACTCACTTTGTCCCATCTATTCCAAACCTATGTCAAATCAATCACTATAAAAAATATATTAATTTCTTTGTTTTATAGATTTCCAAAAATAATTAAATAAAAAATGTGTAAAAATAATTTAATATAACAATCAACACATGCAAGTACAATTTATAAAAAAAAATTATGAAGAGTATAAATAAAAACAATCAATTAATAAATACTAGTTAAAATTATAACTGAAAATAGGAAATGACTGAAAGAAATGAATACAAATCACAAACATAAATAATTGAAAAAAATATAATATTTAAAAATGATTTATTAAATTGCCTCAGAAATAACTAATATGAATGAATCATAAAAATGATTAAAAACTAACGTGAAATTATAATTCATAAAAATTTTTTTTTTTAGAAATAACCAATACAATTATGTATATCAATATTAATTTTTAAAAAAATAAAAAAGACTAATTATTTCAATAATTAAAATAAAATATTTGAAAAAAAAATAAAAAAAACAATAAATAAACTTGGTTCATTTTAATTATTATAATATTTATCAGATATTTTAAGTCATTTTTATTTATTGATTTTCTCATATTTTATATTATCTTGATTAGTAATTAATATGCTTTATTTTTTTCAAACGAATTTGATTTGCTAATTCTAAAAATCAATTCGCAATTGATACATGCTCAAATGATGACAATTTTTTGTCCACCACCCGGTATGCTCTTATTTAATGGAACAGAGTATATTATAGATTACATTAAACCAGGGGTCAGCAACTTTTTTAACCATGCAAGCCATATTTTTTTCAATTTTTCATCAAGAGCAGCATTAATAAAAAAAAAATGTACATATAATATAGGTAATACTAATAATTTTATTACCATTATATTTAATTATTTTAGGTACATGGCAATATAAATGTGAAAAAATACAAATTTTACAGAAAAAAATTAATTACAAAATATATATATATAAAATTTAGTTGCTTATGTGATTTTTGAAAATTTTAAACCATGAAAAAATTTCCGAGGGCCGCATGCGGGTTGCCTGTGCCTGCATTAATTCATTCTCTCCTAAATGTATAATATTGCAGTATATGAAGTAATCGGAAAGTCAGTAGCTCTCATTTGAAATATAATGCAGATATTGCAATGCATTTTTTAATTTGGTCTAAAAAAAAATTTCAAAAACTTTTTGATTTGAAAATTGCTATTTGAAGAGTTATTTATTTAAACTATCGAGAAAACCATATCCGATTTTTAAATTTGTCGAATTTTGGATAAACAAAATAAATTTAAATTTTTGAAACATAATATTTTAAAATTGTGTGATTTTTATATTTTGATAATTAATAGCTAATAAAATCCCAATACATAGGTAATAGGTACTGTGTACTTAAGTTGTGTACTTGTTGAAATGTATAAAATATTTTACTTTTTGTTTTCAAATATGTTTGTTTCCATTTATATTGTAAAAACTCTAAACTGTGTTTATAACGTTCTTTTCTCCATATTATAAAGAAAAAACTCTACTAAATGGTTGTTTTACAATTTAGAAACAATAAAAAAAATTTTTTAAATATGTAGACCACGGTAAACAAGAGGTTTCAGTTCAGGCTATTAGTTACTTATATGCTATATTACATATTGAAAACAGAACTACAATACCTGTATTATATTACTAATAAGAGCTACTAACTTTCCAATTAATTAACCTAATGTAGATACCTAATATCTATTAATAAAATAAATTTCTTCCTTAAGGGATATGAACCCTTAAGTTAAAGTCTGGATGTTGCTTATAGTCCCGTTAAATAATTTCTAATTTCCTCAAAAATTACATTTTATACATTGTCGAGTGATTCACAAAATTAATATTTTTATATAGTTTACATTGCTTGTGTCCTTAGAACAATTTAACTTTATTACACCTATACCTAATTTATAGATTTCTTTCATTTGAAATCAATATTTTATTTTTACCAGCCGGATAGATTCTACCCAAAATAAAAATCATTTCAAAATTTAACAAAACATCAAAGTATTTGTCACAATTTTTTTTTTGTCTGCTTAGTGTACCTAATCTTTTAAAGTTTGCATGTTGCCACGGTAAGTAGGTAGTTCCATTAAGCACTATTTTTCTTACCTAGTATATCCCTAGGTGGTTGTGTATTTTTTAACAATTTATCTTTGAGTTCTATACTTCTATACTAATTCAATACTCGCTTACTTAAATAAGTACTATGTGTCACAAATATTTATATATTTTATTTACCATGTAGGATATAGGTACATATTTTATAAAAACACCTTTTGGAATCAACAATTAAATCTATTATTTTTATTTAGGTCGTTCATCATTATAATTCATGATATCTATTATATAGGTAATGATATCTGTTTTGAAATAAGGAGGTAGGTACCTAAATTAAAATTGTCACTAAAACCAACATATATTTTGGAAACTATGTTCCACTTAGGTACTAGGTACTAGGTACCTACCAAGCAGGTTAAAGATACAATTGTAAGATCTGCGAGAGGTTAGGTCCTATAGCAACCTACCTACTAAGAAGGTTCCTCGAAAAATAGTGCATTTTCATAATAACTGTGTATATATTGACTTTTGGAATATTTGGGATGTTGGGAGTAAGACGTTTCACAGTGTTAAGATTCAATGGCTCTCATGTTTTGAATACGATCAAAAAATGTTCGATTCAGTTTTAATGTATACAGCCTTTAATTTTCAAAATATAGGGAAGTTTATCAACTTATATTGATGTATTGTACAATATCAATGTAAGCACTTAAACTAGGTACATGCATATTATGCACTTATGTGTACCTACATGCCCGCTAGACCACACATAGATAGGTGATAGAATTCTGGTGCAAGGTAGACCGCATAACTGTAGCATAAGTACTTAGTACAAGATAAGGTTAATATTCGAGTACCTAGGGCTTTATTAACATTTATGTCCATGTTTTTCTATTTCTCTTACACCGATGCAGTACGCACACAGGACACACTAATATGATGATCACTTATCATTCACTCAGAAAATTGTCTCAAACCTAGGCAAGTTAGTCATTTTAAATTTCTAACATAGTTAGTTTTTTTTATAGCTGAAAATATAAATTTAAAATCCATTTGCTCAAAATATTGGGCTCGGGAGCTTAGTCTTCCCAAAATCCTACCAAGCCTCCCCACAAATGGTTGTTACAAAAGTATACAAATTCTGTTTCATTTGCTTGTATATTCTAAAAAAAACAAATCATTTATTTTAGTGTTGAGAGAAGTCACCGTAATAATGTACGAGTTAAATTTCAATTTAATCTTATAAAGCCATTGTATACGAAAAACAATTCTGAGCGGGCCCGGAACTTGATGATCTAAAAAATGTTACAAAATGATATTAAAAATATAATTATTATTACCTATTATAGTCTATAATACCATGCTCATAAATAATTACTATGGATTTGCGTTCAACTATTTTTTTAATTTCCGCTTGACCACTTACAACTTATGAAGAACTAACCTTGCATTACATTTTCAAGTTTTTTGAACAGGCGAAAATTGTTTGATCAATTTAAATTTTAAAATTATAAAAAATAAAAACCTAAAATTTAATTTGGCCGTAAATAACTCAACATGAGCCAAGATATTTTGAAAATGTATGATGTATAGAATATGCTAGTAAAAACATTCAGTGAAAATTTCATGTATCCGCGGTCATTTTTTTTTTTAGTCAGCAAAAACCAATATCAATTTTGTCAAAAACCTGTTTTTCCTTAATTTATTTTTGTTTTCACGGGTGCTTTTGAAAACTTCTCGGAATTTGTAATGTTGACCTCTCAAACTCACCTACTAGATTCTCTTTCACTCCTATAAGATACCTACTGAAGTTTAAAATCGGAATATTATTTTGTGCTTTAATAATTAATTTACCCATGTAACTTTTGACTCTAAATGTAACTTAATGACACAACTGTAACTAGTACCTAGTTACACAACATAAAAATATCTAGTAGGTAACTTGTAACGAGTTACATAGTTCTAAGCCGGGTTCACCCTGGTTTAGTACTTAGCCGAATCATTAAAGCAAGTCGCTAAATCATGTACTAAATTGCGCCTAGCGTGTGTCCATACACAGTATAGTAAAATTTATTATTATTATTTATTCATTCTAGAGGGTGACCTTTGTAGGTATGTAGGACCAAAGTCAATGTATTATTAACATAATATTTTTAAATTGTTTTAATCAAGTATTTTTATAGTATGATTAATCAACAAAATGGATAAAGCAAAAACAGTAAAATTGATATCAAAATGTAGCATATCAATAATTAAAGAAGAATTAAAAGATTTGATGGAAAAGGAACTGGAATGGAAGAAAATAGTTTGGATAAGAAAATGGCTTAAAAAGAGAAATACACAAGGTGCTAGTATCGTTTAGACCAGACGTGCCCAACCTTTTTTAACTTGCGGGCCACATTTGAAATTTAGATTTATACTGCGGGCCGTATATGCTTCC
>PVMI01070247.1:1447-13247 GCA_008528875.1 Aulacorthum solani | reverse complement strand
CTATAATGTGACATTTCTTATTACAGACACAGTTCAGTATCAGCGTTTGTGATTGTTAACCTTTTGTTTGTATAAAATTATAAATTATATCCTGTTATCTGAAAGGTTAAATATTTTAGACTCTGAGTGTAGTAAATTAATGTATTGTATTAACTATTTAATATGATGTGTTCCTTTTCTGTCATATATTTGGGGTAGTAAAAATAATCTGATTTTCAGCATCATTCTGATAGAAAAATGATGCATTAGGTCAAAATTGAAAATTCCCAGTAGTTCATGAAAGCATCTGGAAGTTTTTAAAAAACTAGTTTTGAACAACATTTACATTCCTACCAGCAAAAATGTTGTTACAATAAAATTATCTTTATTGCCTCAAAAGGTGATGACAGACCAACAAAAAAAAACATGCACACATCATTGTAAAATTAATGGTTTTATTACATTCATTGCTCCTATCAGTATTTAAAATTTTTATAAAAGACTCCACAGAAGTTTTTCTACCTTAAACCGAAAAAAAATTCCTAAAAAGTTAGTTATTTATCGATTTTGATTAATTTTTTTTTTTTTAATTATTTAGTTTAATTATTCACTTATACAAGGATTAGTTTTATGAGGACACAACCTCTCATAATCGTTTTTTTGTATGCAATGATTTATTGTTGAATACAAATATAACACATCGATTACAATGAGTCTATAATAATGTATAATACTACTAAAAAAATAATTTTGAAGATGTAAAATGACAAATTATTTAACATACCTATTGGAATTTTGGTCACAACTTACGAAATATGTAAAAAAAACAATCAGACATTTTACAAATAATATAAAAATATTTAAAATAAAATATGTATTATTTTATTGGAAATCACGTGAAACGAATTTATCATGTTTTAGTAAAAATATGTAGGCATGTAGGTATTTGCATACAATTACTAGCCCTATTTATAATATATATATATATAATATTATATAGGTAATAATACATATTATAATATATTTGTATGTACTAAAATACTATTATGATAATGAATTTACATGCTATTGCTAACACATATTACAAGTAGTAAGGGTGCCAAAGCAGGTGCAGACGCTGTGTCATTGCAAAATCTTATCTCCCAGGAAGAACTCACGCCTAGTGAAATAGTCAGATTTCTATCATTTTTGAAAGATAAAAGCTTTATGTAGATCATATCACTCAGAATTATAAATCTATTTTTAGAGATGGTAATAAACGTATACGTATTGCACATTTGTGAGTATTTTGAAATAACATTTTTTCTGGGTTTTTTTTGATGTTAATTCAAAAATCAAAAACCAAAATAAAAAGATCAAATTACGAAACATCTACGAGGCGTCATCGTTTTTTCTATTCAGTTGTTTTTGATTAAATTTTTCCAATTTGTATAGCCTTCAGTCACGTGACTTGAAATTTTTTAAATATTTTACCTTTAATAAATGCCCCAACACGCTTAACCAAAATAACTCACATTAAATGATTTTTTTAAATGTTAAAATTAAAAAAAAATTGAAATTTAAAATTAATATTTTTAACATTTAATTCATAAATAATAAGTAACATTCAATACATTTTAACATTTTATGTCAACAACCAAAATAATAACCAAAATTCGTTGACCTTTACAATTATAACATTTTTTAATTACATTATTTTACCACCCAGCTTCTATTTCGTAGAATATATAAAAATAAAAGGAAAAATAATTATTTTGAAACATGTTCAACGTTTTATTTTAAAAATTACAATAATCAAGATACATTAAACTGCAACTATGAGAACTAAAAAAGTCTTAAAATAAAACCGTTCTGGTTAAAAAGAAACTGTTACACCACGAGAGGTCTGCAAAAGACTTAGTAGTAATGAGAATGTGTAATAAATGTCAAAAGGCTGCAGATGTCTGTAGTTCTTAAGTTGCCAATTCTTAAGTTTGCCACTGGCCACTGTATCTATGTGGATATGCATAGTATCTTCATGACATAAGATAGGTAATTATTGAACCTGCAGATTGATTATATAGATATGTCGACTGTTGGTAGTTCAAATAAACCAAATTTAAGAAAATTATGTCAATATATTTTGAATGCAATGATGATATTGAAAATTTATTTAATCCACTCAATTGTATAATGAATATTATAACTGATAAAAATGTATTAAGAGGAGGCCACACCCGCATGTGTTGTCTCTGTCTTACAAGTACCTACTATACATCGACAATTTACTCTCACTTTTTAGTTATGTTAGTTTGAAAATTAGAGTGAAAATTAACTTATTATAAAACTTGATGGTAAGAATATTATCTATGTTTGTAATTTGGTTTTTTACTATAATTCAATTTATTAGCAAGGTTTGCATGTTTAATATAGCATAAATTAAAAGTGCTTATAACTTACTTAAAAACTGAATCATCGTAAAAAACCAACATACAAACACAGATAATTCTCTTATTATCAAGTCCTATAATAGGTCGATTCACTCTAATTTTTAAACCAACAAAGGTAAACGTGATGTTTTGAGCGAAAATTTGCAATGTTACACACTTATAAGACGGAATCAACACACTGTGTGGCGTCAAATAAACAAAAACAATAACCGTATACCGGTGATTTTTAAGAAAAATGAACATTCAAGTTTTAAGTATGAGGATATAAATTTAAATTCAATAAATGTTGAGTGACCCGGAGTCGACTGTATAACATCACTGTAACAACTTAATGTAACTTAGGCGATGTTTTAGCCTGGTTCATAATAATATATAGGAACGTCGTTGATCGTGTCGTGTGCCTTCTATCGTATTCCGACTGACCGTTGTAATAACGGTGTCAACACTCACTAACCACGATATACCGTGAAATGTACGGAGAAGAATCGGGTCGATCTCAACCCTTGCACGCGACACGTCACGACCCACGAGGTGGCTGTGAACCCTTGGACAACCTGGATAGCCTACAGCCGTGTGACAAGTGGAAGATCCGGCAATGTCGTTAATAAAATGCGATCGTTACCTCAGCGGTCATCATCGTTACGGACACGCGGTGGCACGGCGTCCGCTTGTCGGCGCTTGGCGGGGCCCGTTCGGTTCGGCCGTCACGTGGACGAGATGGACGGCTGTCGGTAGAACGTTGACGCGGCCGGGGCGTGGACGTGTGCGTACGTCTGAAGGCGATTGAGCGAACGACGAAGACGACTGTGGTTGTCACTTAGACGGTCGGAAGCGTGCGAGTGTTGTGGATGGTGGTGTGCCTGGCGTTATATATACAACTGGCACTGGAGCGGCCGGACAAAAGTGTGCCGCGAATCGCGAGCTTTTCGTGTGCGGCCTTCCGAGCCGCCGAGGAACAATAATGAATTAGAAAATTATAATGAACGATTATGATGTCACTCGTCGCAACCTTTTTAGCGCCGTTTACGACACCCGTCACGAAGGGTCGTCTCGACGCTCGCGCACAATAGACGCCGATGACGTAGCCGTGCACGCAGTCGTTCAGACAAAAATATCTGGTTGGGTGGCGGCGGTGAATCGGTCCGCTGTGAAAAGCGCGACGGCATCGGTTTAGGGCCTTGAGTGGATGACTGCCGATTCACACCCATTATGTCGTATTATTATTATTATTATTGTCGTCGCCACAGCGCGGGAGAAGTTTACACGGCAAATTCGCCGGACGAGACAAACGGAAAAAAGGAAACCAGTCACCGCAGACGATAACATTTATATATATTATACATAATATAGGTATTATAATACAAGTCGTCTCGAGGACTTTGCCGTCGTCTGTCAGCTCTCCGTCAGTCACTATCACGCACGACGACCTTCAGCGCCCGTCAAACCGCCCCCGCGGGGGGGGGGGGGNNCCCCCCCCCCCCCTAACGCCTCACCAACCACATTAAGGTGACTCGTAATATTATAATGTGTGTATACACTGTATAGATCACATGATAGGTTAATACCATACTTATAGAGAAATGAAAACGTTTGTAAACAAATTTTTAATTCCAGTTGGTGATTTTATTTCTCAAAATGATCCAGTCCGGAAGTTTTCCTAATACGTTTTATTGAAATTACATGTTTGCTTACTTTTACTATCAAATCATGATCACATAATATTACAACTTATAACTAATTATATAATTAAAACCATGTACAACAGCAGAATAAATGTTTCAATATCTCTTGTCATTAAGTTTCGCATTAATTTTCCTGAACTCATCCTCAACTATAATATATTGTAGTGTTAAAGTGTTAAACACACCAATAAACATTTCATTTGATATAGGTACTAGCGATACCAGGTCGATACCAGGTACTGCAATATTATGTATCTATGAACTAAATAACAAATATAAACCAAGTAGGTAAAGTAGCAAGTGGATAAATATTTCTATATTTAATTTTTTTTTGTATTTTAGTTTTATTATTATCACTGTTTATTAGTAATGTTCGCCCATTTAAATGAAAAAGTGAAAAGTTTCTGAATTATTAGCCTGTTTTAGTTATAATTTAAAAGTTTAAACTTAAACATAATTCGTCAAATCACAAAAATACGTAAATCATTTTTAAGTTTAAAATTCGTAACATTTTTAATTTTAAAACCCCATGGACCATAACTGAAAATGTAATTCAAGGTTCTCTAATATTAATACAAAAAGTTTTTAATACAATAATACCCACTGAAAATTTAAAAAGTTTATAGCAAAGCCACATATACTTTTATGAGTTTTCAACAAAATAACCAAAAATATTGATCTTCAAACTTGAAAGGTGCCAACATTACTTAAATTAACAATATTTGAGTATATCATAAAATAACTTTAGAAACATAAACTGGCAGACTGTTTCCTCTGAGAATCGTTTTTCATCATACCTATACAACTATATTAAGAAATTATTAAATAATTACAATTTTACACTTGCATTACAGTAACCTACTCGATGATTGCTTACAATAGAGTACCAGACACCTACCAAACAACAGAGCAACTTTTTTGGTTTTTTTTTGTCATTCCAATAATTTTGTTTCAGGTTTATGAAACATATTTAGTTATTCACAACAACTTGGCTGTATATAATAAATGTACAATAATATGTATTCAGTTCTTACTATTATTTTGGTCTGTCTATCAATGACAAAGTATGATAATGTAAAAATTATTGTATTAGGGACAAAAGTAATACATAAACCTATATTATTGATACAGACGATGATTGATAAACATGACGGGTAACTTATTAGGACAGTGGGGAGCATTTAATAAAATTATTCCAACTAATAATTACTTTCAATTTGTCTTATGTATAATTTTTCTCGTAAATAAATAGTAATATGCACTCAGGCTCGGGATTACTAAACCCATAAACATTACATTGGCACCTAGAATAATTTCGTAACTTCTCGGGCGAAAGCTGCAGGCATTCTAAACAGAACACCTGAACACTGTACCCATACAATGTAATATTTCAACGTTATTGTCTTTTCAGAGTGTTGAACAAACTGAATGTCCAGATAATAGATACGTTCGGCTCGGTTTCGGCATCGTTTCTGTCGGGATTCTCCGTGTCTGCCGCACGACTCGCGTACTTGGACATATGCGACGTTTGCACAACGCTGACGAGAGCGTTCCAAACGCAATTGTTCATCAACATCGTGGGCAACGTGTTCGCCATCACGTTCATGATGCTCTCCGCGTTTGACACGCTCATGTCCGACGGCGTGAACAACATCCGAATCACGCTGTACTGTCTATACGAATCTCTGATACGCATGCTGCAGATGTACTTCATCATTGACGCTTGCCATACGACCGTCGAACAGGTAACCATGATATTATATCATAAATACTATGGTAACATAATGCAACCAGACGGTGATCATGGCGAGTATGTTATATAGGTCGAGTCGACCCGATCGACTTCATTAGATTACACTCGAAATGCATTGTGATGCACAACCGTCTGGATTATAGTATTTGATTTATTATTGAGTTTGCCTACTTACGCACAAACGACTGGGTACAATATTTATTTATTTAATATAAACTCATCGTATAACAGATTAAAGGATAATTACACAAAAAGATATTAAACAGATTAGGTTTTCAAAAACATCAGTAATATCTAATAATAGATACAATAACAATAATAGTAGTAATTAAGAGTGACAAAAAATTTTAAAAACCATAATAAATTTCAAATTCTAAACAACAGAGAGTTCACCTATATAAATTATCAAATAAATTCAAAGTATTAATTTGGAAATAATAAAGAGACTTATAAAAAAATCCAGTGATGTGGAAATAATAATGGATAGTTAAAGAGCCCTAGGAAGGAATGAATTTGTAAAAATGTTTGTTTTACAAAGTGCAGGAATGTTACACAAATCTAAATTACGGGCGTGTTTACGAGAAATGCGCAAATTAATTTGGGCTAAGATTTCAGGACAAATAACAAAACCATTTAAAATATCAAAAAAGAGCATTATATCAACTAATTTACGTCTGATATCAAGATAATGAAATCTTATAGAAACTTGGAGGTGATTTATGGAGCAATCTGATAAAGAATACCGTGTTAAAGAAACTATATATATATACATATATTCTATAATTTAAGATTGACGGCTGTCTACAATATACGACGGTGCCATCTAAAAATATACTAAATATATCTTATAGGTATACGAATTACGATCTAAGTGAGTATAAATTATACACAATAACCTATAGCTGTTTAGCTGGTCCTGTTATACTTTATTTTAAATACAAACGGGTGGAATGTTAATTTATCTATTTATTAGACATAAATCCAAAAAAATGTACATGATTTGCTTTAATTAAAAATATTGATTGTTTATGAAAATATTAATATCGATCTACTGTGTAGGCGAATTTCATTAATATCACATTTCAAAAGAAAATTAATGAATATCATCAAGTAAACCTCACAAAAAGAAAGGTATGTACCTAATATCTAAAAGTATAATACATAATATATTAAATACTTTTTCTGTATTCCTCAGTAATTGTGAAAATATAATCACAGTTTTCGAGTATACCGTTGACCTGAAATATAAAGTTATTAAACGATGCGTCTAACCATAAAAAATATTTTTTTGTCAAATGGTTACAACTAAAATATATTATGTAATTTATTAACAGGACATATTTTCATCTTCAATAAACGTCGTATAAATGATAAATTGACATAACAAATAAATTATGATAAAAGAATCAAACTGTTGACAAAATAGTTTGGTATAATCTTTTCTTATACACCTATTGATCAATAATGTATTATCGTTGAGTATGCGTTGTATATAATGTAACTTAATGATATTACTCATTAATTATAACTTATTCAAAATTAGATTTTTATTATTTTGAGTTAGGGAAGAAAATTAGAAGGCATTTTTATTTAAAAGTAAAAGTAAAATTAATACTTTTTTTTGTGTAGGTACAACTATTCATTTTGGAGATGTTGGATCATAAAATAGAGTTTGTTATTTATGGTTTTATTTGCCTGGACTTTGAAATGTTTGTTTCGGTATGTCAACATAAGTCTTATCATTATATAGAACAAATTCTGTGAAATTTTAAATATTATAATTTCAGATAATAGGTACCATAGCTACGTATTTTTTGATTTTGGTACAATTAAGATCTTCACCTGATGTCTTGGTAAAATCGTTGAACATAACGACAACAACAACACCCGGTGCATTCAGCACAAAATCAAACTATACTACTCGCACTTGAATAAAACAATACAATTTCATGAAAATCATTATACTTCTAATTTTAGGACATAATATGTTGGCTATTTTGAACATTTTCATTTTATTGGCAAATTATAATTACAAAATATGGTATGCATATTAATCACAGTAGCCACTAGGTTGATTGTCTTTAGAAAAATAAAAATAAAATAACAGTATACTTATAGGTAGTTAAGTATAATTAGGCACACATTTATTACTATATTAGGTAGATATATTAAAATTTAAATTATACTAAAATACTTTTTAATATCGAATCACCTCTAAAAACACAAAAATAAGTACGTTTTTATATTTGTTTAACATTAACCTTAAGTTGCCCGTGCAACTAAAAGAATAATAACAAGGTTTTTAGATCTGCTTTTCCAGGTTCATTGTCGAAGGCCACAATTACTGTGGCATTATTACATTTGACGTTTGTCCTTTGACTAAAAACATAGGAAACTGTCAAACAGTGTTTATGATTTACATTTAACTATAATTGCAACCAAAAAAACTTTCAAATACTAGTATCACGATCGTGATTTGAAAATAAAAAAAAGCCTGCACATGAATAATATTGTTATTCGTTATAAACTTATCCAGTGACATCAATCTAGATTGAAGTATTAAACCAATGTAAAATTAAATAATACAGGTGTATTGCAGTAGATAATATTATGTTCATATTATAAATATTTTGTTTAGATTTGGCACATCATACATAATTCAATGTATCCACTATATCATATATGGTTATTATAAGTTATGTGTTTTGTGTGTTAATTAATTATTATAAATAGTGTAATATAGACAAAAATGTTTTGTTAATTTATAAAATTATTTTTGGTTTCTAAAGCTATAGTGTGTAGTAAGTATCTGTATAATTTTTTGCTAAATGTAGTTTAAATCTGTTTACATTGTGCTTTTGGTTGAAGCCCACCCCCTAAAAAAAATATTTCTTTTGATACATCTACACATTATTATACCATATTGTTTTGTCACAAATACACTACAATGACTAAATTTTGATGTTTTTTTTTTTAATTTGATTATTATATTGGATATTAATAGTTGTACCATGACAACATTTGCAGTTGGTCTTTACGTTGAAAATTGATATACATATATATAATATAGTATACGAATACGACATAAAACACATAATATTGTGCAACAAAAACGTAGGTAGGTTGGTAGGTACTTACCTACTCACTACTATAGTCCATTATTTTATTAATTAAACTAAATGAAACGTATTTTTAGACAAGTTGTGTAATCATCACAAACATACAATAATTGGATAACTTTTCGCAAAATATATGAAATAAATACTACACAAACATGTTACATCATTGATTTCATTACCCGAAAATCAACTTAGTGTTATTATATTGATGTAAGAAAAATGTAAAAATACTTTTATCGCGGATATTGTTACAGTTCCTTATTATTTTTAATATAATTAATCAAATTTATGAAAAATTATTTAAAGAAGGATTCTTCACCGGATAAAGGTGTTTTTGAAGTAGTATAGGATTTATGCAGCTGTTCATCACTTTTTAATTGACGATTAAAAAACAAACATTCACTTTGTGGCACATACTTATCCACTGTTTTCATAACGGTTTCCGGGAAGTCTCCTGCTACCATTCTAGTTTATAAGACATAAGTTTTAGTATAATAAATATATGAATACAATTTGAAAAATAAAAATCATATTTTTATCTTACTGTATTATGTCTTCTGGGAAACAACAATTTATAGCTTTGATGACTTGGAATAATTCTGAATTTATATCTGAATTAATATGCTGAATCATTTTCAAATGGCCATTAGTAATAAAATTTCTCCGTGCTTGAGAATTTTTAGGTAATATCTGTAATACATTCAGCAATAATAATTACATATAACTGCAATGATACTGCAGTTTATTGCCTTATAAGTAATAACAAAATGTTAGCTGTATGTGTAAATATTTATTAATTAATAAACATATTTTTTAATATTATTACAGGATACATAAATATATAATAAATATAAACAACGTTCAAACCTTACCAACACTTTAAAATTAAGTAGGTATACTTACATAATTATTCTACAAAACTTTTTAGTATGAAATTAATTAAATTTAACATAAAACTACACTTTTTTTGGGTATGAATAAATCGTAGGTACGCATAATAATTGTCAAATAATGTTTAATTAATCACATTAATAATTACATGTGACACGTAAAATTATAGACGAATATGAAATAAAATATAAAAATTAATTAAGAAATACATATTACTATGCTTATTTTTTCAAGTATGTATATCATTATTTCCGTAGGTATCGACGGTATCAACAATTTGTCTAAAACATTAAAATCATCACATTTTTTCAATATTTGTTCCAAAGCAACTAAACATTTGTGTCGGCTCTCGCTTTCTACACTTGAATCCAAATAAACCTGAGTAAAGAATTAATATTATATACAAATATTGAAATAAATTGTTGTATTTGTATCTTACATTTATAATATCGGTTATAGCGTCACAAGAGCAAATAGACCTCGCGTGTTCAGCACTGTGTTGTCCTATCATACCTAACGTCCACACGGTCCCTGCTTTCGTTAACTTGTCCGTATCACTTTTTAAAATAGCAGTCAAATGCATCAATACCTTATATATATATATATATATATAGTTAATAGATTACTTCTATTATGTACAATTAAACCAATTAAAAAATGCATTTAAACCTGGGATTGAATTATGGCTGATGCAAGTTTTGGTGACATTGCGGCAATGTATCCCAAAGCGTGTATAGCAGGATTGGGAGACAATTCTTGGCTACACGAAATAACATTTAGCAGCTTATCTATTCCACCACTATTTACAATCATCTGAGCAATCTATAAAAACAAAAAATGTATGTATTACGGATTAAATAATTATGCACATGATTATATAAGAATAATTATGGTGGTAAACTTGTGTGTATTCGGTTATAGGTAGGTGTATACCGACATTGATATTATATTAGGTATCACTTACTCTGGAACACAAGGCTATTCATTATGAAATACATTACCTATATAAATACTAAAATGCATAAAAGTGGATTTATTATAATAAAATATATTGATTCAATTATACAATTTAAGTGGCTTCGACATAAATAAAATACTGATGTGTATAATATGATTGTACCTGAACACTATGTTGTACTACTTCTCGGATTACTTGGGCCGAATAGTTACGTATCGATTCGTCTGGATGCGCCATCAAAAATAATATCTCTGGGAATAAGTTTGACTCAATTGCATTTTCAGTTAAGTATAACGAATGCTTAACAATGTTTTTTATTAATATCAATGCACTTTTCTAAGATAAAAATTGTTTAAAAAAAAAAATCAAAACATATTATTTTTGTACATATAATTAAGTTATTTTTGTTGTACATTTTTTTTATGCATATATTCACAGTTTATGTAATTATTTTAAACAACTTAAGATATACCTTATATATAAATATACAGGGCGATTTTTTAAGAGTGTTCATCCTATTTTGATGTTTAAATTATGCATGTATTAAAATTCTAGTTTTTGGAATTTTTAAGTGTAGTTAAAGTTATTTTTGAATTCTTAGATTTTTCACAGCATTTAAGTAGCTTGGTTTTTCAAATGAGAACCTACACGTTTTAATGCAAAAGATGTTTTTCCTGAAAATTATGACGAAAATTGAGTGCACAATTTTTGAGTAATCCTACTTTATAAAATACTTATATATAAGTAAAAAAACTCTAGACTAGATCCGTAAATACTTTGTAAATGGATAAGAACTCTGTAGATAATTAAGTATGCAGGAAGTATAAATTATTTGTTAATAATTACTACTTAAACAAGTATACTCATTACTCAGACAATTTTTTTATATTTTCAAAAAATCATTTAAGTATTTGAAAATATCACCTCGAACTATACCTAATTAAAAATTCCAAACCTCGGGATTTGAATATATGCATAATTTAAACATA
>PVMI01070236.1:0-22193 GCA_008528875.1 Aulacorthum solani | reverse complement strand
GGTGCTGCCAGATGAGACTCGGGCCATTTCGCGTCTGCAGGCGCTGGTTCACCTGTCGCATGACGGGGAGTGCCGTCTGACGAACCAGGGCAGCGTGACCCCGGTGGAGCATAACGGCATAACCCTGGGTCGCGGCATGCAGGTCGTGCTGAAGCATGGCGATGCGCTGCGCATCGGTGACTATGCGCTGGAAGTACGAGACCCCGCCTGCCACGACACGCAGAGCGATCCGCTGGCGCTGTTTGCTGGCGACAGCGCTCAGCCCGCGAATCCGCTGGGCATTCACGAACATCATGAGGTTGAGGACCGGCTGCTGGTCAGTGAGGCCACGCCCTCACGCCACGAGCGCCACAACGATGCGCGACTGGCTATCGACCCCCAGGCCAGCGAGCCGCGTCGGGCGCTGACGGCGCAGCCGGTGGATCAGGATCGGCTGATCGCCGCACTGCTGGAGGGGATGGGGCTGAGCAACGGTCACGCCACGCCGGTGGATGAAGAGCAGATGCGCATTACTGGCCGGATGCTGAGCCTCTTTTCCCAGGGCACCGTCGCGCTGCTCTCTTCGCGATCCATTCTCAAGCGTGGTGTCAAAGCGGACATGACGATGATCCTGAATGAGGCCAACAACCCGTTCAAGATCCTGCCCTCCGGCAAAACCGTGCTGATGCAGATGTACCAGAGCCAGATGCCCGGGTTTATGCCGCCGGAACAGGCGGTACGCGATGCCCTGGTCGATTTGCAGGCCCACCAGCTGGGGATGATTGCCGGTATCCGCGCCATTATTGCGGCGATGCTGCAATCCTTTAATCCGCAGCGGCTGGAGGAGCAGGCGCGTGCCGATGGCGTGGTGTCAAAAATGCCCTTTTCCGCCATGAAGAAGGCGGCGCTGTGGGACTACTTCACCCGTAATTATCAGCGTACGGCCGGAGAGATCGAAGATGATTTCCATACGCTGTTTGGCGAGGCCTTTCTCCATGCCTATGACATGGAGGTGAATCAGTATAAGGACTCTCAGACGCGGGTAGATGAACCATGAAAATCGTTTTTGCCAGCCGCTGCCAGCAGGGGCTACGCGATGAGAATCAGGATCGCACCGGCGCAGAGCTGGATGAGCGTAAAGCCTGCTTTGTGGTCTGCGATGGCGTGGCCGGTCTGCCCGGCGGCGAGATGGCGGCACAGCTGGTGCGTGACACCCTGCTGAGCCAGTTACAGGCGCACGCCGACCTGACGCCGGAGATAACCCATCAGGCGATTGAACAGTGCCGCTTAGCTCTGCATGAGGCACAGGGTAAAAATCCGAAATATTCACGCATGAGCACCACGCTGGCGGCCCTGTTTATTGACCGCGAAAAACAGCGCGCATGGTGGGCGCATGCCGGTGACAGCCGGGTTTACCACTTCCGCCGCGGCGTGCTTCATGAGGTCACTCGCGATCATAGTCTGGCCCAGCAGCTGAAAGAAGCGGGCTATGAAAATACCGGCATTAACAGTAATTTACTCTATAATGCGCTCGGCGCTGAACCGCCTCGCTTAGTAAGCTTTTCGCAGGAGATTGCGCTGGAGGATGGCGACGCGTTTCTGGTCTGCACCGATGGCTTCTGGCTGAATCTGGCCAGTCATGAAATGGAACAGGCGCTGCGCATGGTGAATGCCTGCGAAGAGTGGCTGGCTCTGATGGAACAGGCGGTGAGCCGCAACGTTAAGAAAGATAATCTCAGCGCACTGGCGGTCTGGATTGGTGAGCCGGAGGAGGCAACGCTGCTCTATTCACTGGCTGATTCGGCGCGCTTTCTGCCGCCTCGTTTTTGATTCCAAGGATCCTTATGAAACTGTGGTTGCCCGGCATCATCACCCTGCTGATTGCCTTTCACGCCCAGGCTGAAAATTATCGGGTTGTCTACTCCCCCAGCCTGGCGCTGGAGGTCTATATCGATAATGTGGTGAGTAAAGCGCCTGACGACTGGTGCAAAGAGACGCTGCCACTGCGCATCGTCTCCGGCAAAAGTAAGGATTCGGCGGTGCTGACCACCTTTTTACCGCGCGTCGGCACCCTGCTCGCTAATCAGTGCGGATTACTGGACGAGCTGCCCTGGCAGATGACCAGTAAAGAGGGTGGCGTACTGGCCAGCGGCAGCGCCAGTAAGTTGCAGAACTGGCGTCCTATCGTGATGGCAGATGCCACCGCCAGCGCCAGTGAGAGTAATGCTGCACCGCTTGACCTGTCTCGGCCCGCCAACAGCACGCCGCTGCAACATTTTGATCTCCCCAGCGGCTGCCATTTTCGCACCGCCTGGGATGAAAATGCCCAGACCCTGTTTATCCCGGATGTCAGCAAGCAGCAGTGCTCACCTGATGGCTGGGCAGAAGGCAAAAGTGAGCTGATGCTGGCGACCCCTGACCACCCAACGCCGGTGGCAGTCACCTTTTATCAGGGCTATCCCATCGCCAATCTGACGATCCCGGACAGCAAGCTGGAGGTTATCGCCGCGAACAATCAGCGCATGATTGTGACACGCCCGGATGCGAATGATAGCTGGCTGGTGCTGCCCTTTGATGCCAAACAACATGTCTGGCGCTTCAATGGTGCCCTGTTGATAAAGATGGATAAGAATGCTGCGCAGCAGGATGCTGACGCTGTGAAATCGCGAGTTGATACGTTGCGCAGCCACTGGGCGCCCTATTTCATGCCACAGCAAAAAGTGAATGTGTTACTCATCGACACCCTGCACGCGGATCTGGTTGATCCTGCCATTGGTGCCTGGCGTAACATCAATTAATTACCGCGCAGCCTGGCGAGCAGGCCGTGTACAGAGAGTTCACTATGTCGGCAAATGATAATCCGAAAACCGTTCCGAATGCCCTGCCTGACGGATACCGTTTCAATGAGTTTGAGATCAAGGAAGTGATCGGAGGCGGCGGCTTCGGCATCGTCTATCGCGCGTGGGATCACCAGCTTGAACGCACTATTGCAATCAAAGAGTACATGCCGGTGTCGCTGGCAGTCCGTGCCGCCGATTTAACGCTGGAGCTGCGCGGTGAGCGTTTCCAGAAGCTGTTTAATGCCGGGCTCACCAGCTTTATTCAGGAAGCGCGTCTGCTGGCTCGCTTTAATCATCCGGGACTGCTGCACGTGCTGCGCTTCTGGGAGCAGAACGGCACAGCCTATATGGGCACGCTCTACTACAGCGGTATGACGCTGAAAGAGTGGCAGGTAACCAGCCCGGCGTCGATCACTGAAGCCTGGATCCGCCGCCTGCTGCCGCCGCTGTTGGGTGCCATCAGCACCATCCATCAGGCCGGCTATCTGCATCGCGATATCTCGCTCGACAATATTCAGATTCAGGAGAACCAGCTGCCGGTTCTGCTCGATTTTGGCTCGGCGCGTAAAGAGATTGGCAACCTCTCTGACGAAACGGAAATCATGCTTAAACCTGGCTTCGCGCCAATTGAGCAGTACAGCGAAGAGGGTGAAGTTGAACAGGGGCCGTGGACCGATATCTACGCCCTGGGCGCAGTGCTGCATAACCTGATTACCGGTAATCCGCCGCCGGTCAGCGTGGTGCGCTGCATTGAAGATAATTATCAGCCGCTGGTGGAACGCCAGCCAGAAGGCTACTCACTGCCGCTGCTGCATGCCATTGACTGCGCGCTGGCAATGAAGCCAGGCGATCGCCCACAAACGATTGATGCCTTTGCCGCGTTGATTGATCTGCCGGTCAGTGATGTGGAAGCGGTGGTAAACAGCTTCCCGGTGCCGGGCGAGTCGCCTGCTCTGCCGGTCGAGGAGCCGGTTGAGGCTGCTGCGCCGGTAGTGATGGCGATGAATCATGCCGCGGCGTCCGCCGAGCCGGTGACGCCGCGCACGGTGCGTAAACTGTCGCCTGGATTGCTGGGCCTGGCTGGCGTGGCCATTCTGGCCGTGGTTGTCGCCATCTGGCTGGCGAATCGCCACAGTGCCACACCGGAAGTGGTTAACAATAGCTCAGCCATGACGCAGGCGCCCGCATCGATTCCGTCAGCCGCTGCCGTTCCGGCCGCGCTGGCGACCGTCTATCTTAAGCTGGAGAGCGGTGAAAGCGTGGTGCTTAACGGACAGCCGGTTGAGGTAAAACCGGGCAGCAGCGGATTTGCCGCACTGAATCTGGCGGCGGGACAGTACAAAATTGACGTTAAGAATGGCAGTGAGACGCACACTCAATCCCTGACCATCGATAAGCCCGGCACCTGGCTGATTAATCCGGGTAACTAAGCCCGGTAATCCGCAGCCGGATCGTAAAAGGGCGCGACATTGTTGCGCCCTTTTACTCTGCTTATGCCCCGGTTCAGGCCTGCTTCAGACAGGCTTGCTGCAGTGTCCGCACCTGATGGGCCAGCCGGCTCAGACTCTCCTCCTCCATGCCGCGCCGGGTCAGCTCCTCTTCCAGAGCAAACAGATATTGCGCATTCGAGCCCAGCGGGCCGCTGGCCGCAGCAATCAATGGCGCAATCGCCTCCGGGCAGGAGTCCGATTCATACAACGGATGACGCGGATCCATAATAAAGGTCAGCGCAGTGACGCTGCGACCATCCTCCAGCTGTAATTCACACCAGGTTGGAAGATAGCAGCCGGTGATCATCTCACGCTTCCACAGCAGCGCCAGCTCTTCATGCAGCCGCTCTTCCGGCAGACGAAACGCCAGACCCGTGGTTCTGCCACCCTGCTTCAGCGCCAGCATACGGCCGGGATGCGTGGCGGTGCCACGTCCGGCAATCAGCCGCAGGCAGAAAGCACGGTGCCAGCCCTCCAGCGAACCGGACGCCACTTCATCCGCCTCAAAAATCGGGTTCCACATCAGCGAGCCGTAACCAAAGATCCATACCGGGCTGTGATCGGGACGACAGGCCAGCGTGGCTGCCAGCGAGGCCGCGCGCTGCTCGCAACTCCAGAGCAACGCCTCTTCGATATCCCCGAACGACGTTTTACAATCCGCTTTTAATAGAAATTCCCGGGTAAGCAATGCGACCTCCTCAACATCAACGGCGTCCTGCAGAATGGCTCCTGTAACATGATCTCCAAAACGGCGCTGCGTTTCGTTCATCAAATTGACATTAATCTATTTCCGCGCGGGGTTACAAGCGTGATTCCGGTCGCAGGTTAAAAAAAACCAGATAAACCTTATAGCGAAGATGAAAAAAAGGGCCAGATTATCCTGGCCCTTTGGCGTGAACAGGCTAGCGACGGCGTTAACGTTTAGGATGCCACTTATCGTCATCACCTTTCTCATACTCTTTTTTCACGGCTGCCCAGGCGACTTTGTGCGCCACCTCTTCCCGCGAATCATCGCCCCGTCGATCCTTAGCCTCTTTATATTCTTCCCACGCGCTGTTAAATGCCTGCTGATAGATATCCTGCGCATGCGCGGGAAGCACGTGTTTTACGTTGTCAGGTAAGTCGGTTCGTTTAGAGTAAGGCATAACGGCTCCTCAGTTTATGGATTCCTGTTAAGCCTGGCGCAACAGAACAAAAATACAAACAGCCACTTATCTCCACTTCAAATTAAAAACCAGAAACAGGCCACACAAGTTACAATGATAAGCAGATTTTCCGGCATTTGACGGTCAGATAGGTGGGTAAAGAGAAATTGTTGTGGCCTGATTAATATTGCAATATTTGAGATAACTTCAGGTTAATACCGCTTCGACCATTTATTGCATTTAAGTAAAAAGCAGTAAATTTTTCCCGTTCGGACCGGTGAAAAGATAAACTGCGCCCTGCCCTAAAACTGATTATATTTCTAACAGCAGCACTCGCTGTGTCCGGATAATCATTAACCAGAGAGGATGGTGAATGCCTTCACATGAAAAAACACGTCACAAGGAATTCTCGCTGATACTTCCCCTTATCACGCTGGGTATACTCTATTTTTTTGGTGCAACCACATCATTTCCGATTGTAGTCGGTATCAACTTAGTGGCGCTGGTTGCCATTCTGAGCAGCGCTTTTAGCGTTGTACGGCATGCCGACGTGCTGGCGCACCGGCTGGGCGAGCCCTATGGCTCTCTGATCCTGAGTCTGTCCGTGGTGATTCTGGAAGTGAGCCTGATCTCGGCGCTGATGGCGACCGGCGATGCTGCACCCGGGCTGATGCGCGATACGCTCTATTCGATCGTGATGATTGTAACCGGTGGACTGGTTGGCTTTGCGCTGCTGCTGGGCGGTAATAAGTTTGCGACACAATACGTGAATCTGGCGGGCGTGAAGCAATATCTGATCGCTATCTTTCCCCTGGCGATTCTGGTGCTGGTGTTTCCCAACGCACTGCCGGGCGGTAATTTCTCTGTCACTCAGGCACTGCTGATCGCGGCGATTTCAGCGGCGATGTATGGCGTGTTCCTGCTGATTCAGACCAAAACCCACCAGAGCCTGTTTGTCTATGAGCATGAAGATGAGAGCGATGATGGCGACCCGCATCATGGCAAACCGTCTGCCCACAGCAGCTTCTGGCATACCAGCTGGCTGATCGTGCATCTGATTGCGGTCATTGCCGTGACCAAGATGAATGCTAATACGCTGGAAAGCCTGCTGACGGATCTGAATGCACCGGCACAGTTTACCGGTTTCCTGGTGGCCCTGCTGATCCTCTCACCGGAAGGCCTGGGGGCGATCAGGGCCGTGCTGATGAATCAGGTGCAGCGCGCCATGAACCTCTTCTTTGGTTCAGTGCTGGCGACCATCTCACTCACGGTACCGGCGGTAACCATTATCGCCACCCTGACCGGACAGGAGCTGATATTTGGTCTGGAGCCGCCACAGATGGTGATTATGATGGCGTCGCTGATTCTCTGTCAGCTATCCTTCTCGACCGGACGCACAAATGTACTGAATGGAGCCGCGCATCTGGCGTTGTTTATCGGTTATCTGATGACCATCATGCTGTAACGTCACCGGATTTCAGGCGAAAAAAAAGAGCGAATCATCGCTCTTTTTTTGCAGCAAACTTATTTGCTGGTATCGAGTTCCGGGAAGCTTTTCACCAGATCGTCAATCGCTTTCATCTGCACCAGGAATGGCTCCAGCTTATCCAGCGGCAACGCGGATGGGCCGTCACACAGGGCGTGTTCAGGATCCGGGTGCGCTTCGATAAACAGACCGGCAATGCCAACCGCCATACCGGCACGCGCCAGCTCAGCCACCTGAGCACGACGACCGCCTGATGCTGCGCCAAACGGATCGCGCGTCTGCAGCGCATGGGTGACATCGAAAATCACCGGGCTGTTTTTGGTGACTTTCTTCATCACGTTAAAGCCGAGCATGTCGACAACCAGATTGTCGTAGCCGAAATTGCTGCCGCGATCGCACAGGATGACCTGCTCGTTGCCACCTTCAGCGAACTTATCAACGATATTGCCCATCTGACCCGGGCTGACGAACTGGGGTTTCTTGACGTTGATCACCGCGCCGGTTTTCGCCATCGCTTCCACCAGGTCAGTCTGACGCGCCAGGAACGCGGGCAGCTGGATCACATCAACCACTTCAGAGACCGGCTGCGCCTGGGACGCTTCATGCACATCAGTGATAATTTTGACGCCGAAAGCCTGCTTCAGCTCCTGGAAAATCTTCATTCCCTCTTCCAGGCCTGGGCCACGATAGGAGTGAATAGAGGAGCGGTTCGCTTTATCAAATGACGCTTTGAATACGTAAGGAATACCAAGCTTGCTGGTGACGGTAACGTAGTGTTCGCAGATGCGCATCGCCAGGTCGCGCGACTCCAGTACGTTCATCCCGCCAAACAGCACAAATGGCAGATCGTTTGCAACTTTGATATCGCCAATACTCACGACTTTCTGTGTCATGCCCTTTCCTTTTCAGTGGGTCCGCTTAGTGCAGCGTGACCTGTTTTTGTTCGATTGCGTGAATCTGAACTTTGATCATTTCGCTGACCGGGTCTTCAGGACACTGCTCAACGAAGTACGTTAAATCATTCAGGGCGATATGTTCGCACTCCAGCTGCGCGTAGATCAAACCGCGATCGCGAATTTCGTAGGGATCGTCAGGATCGATACGCAACAGCACCTGACTGACGTTCAGCGCCAGCTCCATCTTCTTCTCTTCCATCAACGCCGCTTTCAGCGTGTCGAGCATCTTGCGCATCACGGTGACGGTTTTGGCTTCGTCGAGATCATCGTCATACAGACGCGCTGTCGGGCTGATATTGCCTTTGAGCCACACTTCCAGCGTGTGCCGGTCAAGGGTTTCGCCATTAAACGGGTTGATCATCCACTTATCGCCATCAATCCAGTCGGCGCGCAGAATCAGCTGCGTCGGGAAGATCACCGGCATCAACGGCAGTTCCAGCTCGGCGGCGATGTGCAGCAGGATAACGCCCAGTGACACCGCCGTGCCCCGACGGGTCTTCAGCACATTGTCGATCCAGAGGGCATCAGAAAGATTGTAGACGCCACTGGCACCGCAAAATCCCCACTGGCGATAGAACAGTTCCAGCAGCTTTTCGAGCTGCATGTCAGCATCTTCAGTATGGCTGACATAGTCACGTGCTTCGGCGACTAACGCCGCAAGTTGTGCTTCCACCGACAACGCCGGGAAATCGGCGCGGATGGCAAGCGTGGCACCAATCACCGCTTCACACAGCGGTGTCTGGCTGAAATCTAATTGTTCGGTCGAGGTCATGCTATCCCCATAACGGCATTTTGGTCAGCGCCAGCTTAATGATGGCCACCAGGGCGATTAACGCTACCAGAAAAGCGATCCAGCGGGTGCGATCAGTGCGTGGACGGCGACTCAATGCCACAAATCCTAAGGCGATGTAGATGATAACCGCTAAAAGCTTCTCCGTCAGCCAGCTTCCTTGCGGTGTAAAGGGATAGAAGTGGGTAATCATCACCAGCGAGACGCCGGTCACCAGTAACAGGGTGTCGTTAGCGTGCGGCAGGATGCGCACCCAGCGTTTCGTCATCATTGCCGATCCACGGCGCAGCCAGTAAAACCGCAGCAGGAACAGCGTCACGGTAAGCACCACCGTTAAGATGTGCAGATTTTTAATCAGGGGATAAAAGGCGAACATCATGAATCCTTTTCAAAGCGCTTTTATGAAGGGAGCTGACCTAAGGTCACACGCGGATTGCCACCGTAATCATCGACGGTTTCCACGGCGTGATAGCCTTTTTGCCGCATCAGCGTGGCCACCGCCTCGCCCTGCTGCCAGCCATGTTCCAGCAGCAGCCAGCCACCCGGCAGCAGCCACGTGGGTGCCTGCTCGATCAGCGTACGCAGATCCGCCAGTCCCGCTTCATCCGCCACCAGCGCGCTGCGCGGTTCAAAGCGCACATCGCCCTGCTCCAGATGAACATCGCTGGCATCTATATAGGGTGGGTTGCTGACAATGAGGGTAAAGCGCTGTGGCGTCAGCGCCTGGAACCAGTGACTGAGCAGAAAGGTGGTGTTGGTGAGGCTGAGCTGCTGCGCATTACTGTTCGCCAGCTCAACGGCGGCTTCAATGCGATCCACGCCGGTCACCTGACAATCGGGACGCTCGCTGGCCAGCGCCAGCGCAATCGCTCCGGTGCCGGTGCCCATGTCCAGAATGGTTGCCGGTGTCGGGGGCAGATGCGCCAGCGCCTGTTCAACCAGCAGTTCGGTATCCGGGCGCGGGATCAGCGTGGCGTCATTGACGCGCAATGGCAGCGACCAGAACTCGCGCTCGCCCACCAGATGCGCCACCGGCTCACCGCGGGCGCGACGCGCCAGCAGGCTATCCAGCTGCGTAAGCTGTTCGTCGCTGAGCACCGTTTCATCAAAGGCGATTAACCAGCTGCGTGATTTGCCGGTCACAAAACCTAACAGGATCTCTGCGTCACGCTTCGGACTGTCACCACCGCACAACGTGGCGACCGCCTGTTTCAGCCAGTGACGAATATCCATTAATCCTGACCAGCCAGCGCCGCCAGCTGATCGGCCTGGTACTCCTGAACAATCGGCTCAATCAGGCTGTCGAGTTTCCCTTCCATCACTTCATCCAGACGGTAGATGGTCAGGTTGATACGGTGATCGGTCACGCGGCCCTGCGGGAAGTTGTAGGTGCGGTTACGGTCAGAACGATCGCCGCTGCCCAGCAGGTTGCGTCGGGTACTGGCTTCGGCGGCGTGACGGCGGGCCATCTCTGCAGCGTGAATACGCGAGCCCAGCACCGCCAGCGCTTTGGCTTTGTTTTTATGCTGTGAACGTTCGTCCTGACACTCCACCACGATACCGGTTGGCAGGTGGGTAATACGAATAGCGGAGTCGGTGGTGTTAACGTGCTGACCGCCTGCGCCGGATGAGCGGAAAGTATCGATCTTCAGATCGCCCGCATTGATTTCCGGCAGTTCCGCTTCCGGGATTTCCGGCATCACGGCAACGGTACAGGCTGAGGTGTGAATGCGGCCCTGGGATTCGGTCTCCGGCACGCGCTGCACGCGATGGCCGCCTGACTCAAACTTCAGGCGTCCATAGGCACCTTCGCCGGTGACGCGGGCAATCACTTCTTTGTAACCGCCATGCTCGCCTTCGTTGGCGCTGATGATCTCCACGCGCCAGCGACGCGCTTCGGCATAGCGGCTGTACATGCGAAAGAGATCGCCGGCGAAAATCGCCGCTTCATCGCCGCCGGTTCCGGCGCGCACTTCGATAAAACAGGCGCGCTCATCGTCGGGATCTTTCGGCAGCAACAGAACCTGCAACTGCTGCTCCAGCACGTCACTCTTCTCCCGCGCTTCCTGCAACTCTTCCTGCGCCATGTCACGCATTTCAGGATCGTCCAGCATCTGCTGCGCGGTTTCGATATCTTCCTGCACCTGCTGCCAGTCGCGGAAGCAACGGGTCACATCGGTCAGCTGAGCATATTCGCGTGACAGCGCACGGAAACGCTCCTGATCGGCGATCACGCCTGCATCGCCCAGCATCGCTTCCACTTCTTCGTGGCGCTCCTGCAGGGCTTCCAGTTTGGCAACTATAGAGGTTTTCATTTAAATGTGGGATTCCCGTAACAGGTGGCGACAGCGGTGTGCCTAATCGAGACCCAGGCTGTCGCGTAAAATCTGCAGGCGTTCATTATCGCCGTCGCGGGCGGCCTGCTGAAGTGATTTGGTTGGAGCGTGTATTAAACGGTTGGTCAGCTTGTGCGCCAGTTCCTGCATGACTTTCTGCGGATCGGCACCCTGCTGCAGCGCCTGCAGCGCACGGCCTTCCAGCTCAGCGCGGATCTCTTCCGCCTGAGAACGATATTCACGGATCGTATTCACCGCGCCCTGTGAGCGCAGCCACGCCATGAATTCGCTGCTTTCCTGAACCACGATGCTTTCGGCCTGAACCGCGGCCGCTTTGCGCTGCGCCAGGTTCTGCTCGATGATCGCCTGCAGGTCATCCACGCTGTAGAGATAGGCGTTAGGCAGGTCGCCCACTTCCGGCTCTACGTCGCGCGGAACCGCAATATCGACCAGCAGCATTGGCTTGTTACGTCGCGCTTTCAGCGCGCGCTCCATCATCCCCTTACCGATAATCGGTAGCGGACTGGACGTTGACGAGATAATAATGTCGGCTTCTGCCAGACGGGCGTCGATCTCCGCCAGGGTGATCACCTCTGCACCCACTTCCGACGCCAGCGTTTCGGCGCGTTCGCGGGTACGGTTGGCGATGATCAGATTTTTGACCTGATGTTCACGCAGATGACGCGCCACCAGCTCAATGGTCTCACCTGCGCCAACCAGCAAGACATTGACGGAGGAGAGCGATTCGAAGATCTGACGGGCCAGCGTACAGGCGGCAAACGCCACCGACACCGCGTTGGCGCCGATATCGGTTTCCGTACGTACGCGTTTGGCAACCGAGAAGGTTTTCTGGAACATGCGTTCCAGTTCACTGCTCAGCGCCTGACCGCGTGAGGAGTCGGCAAAGGCTTTTTTGACCTGACCGAGGATCTGCGGTTCGCCCAGCACCAGTGAATCGAGCCCACTGGCAACGCGCATCAGATGACTGACCGCCTCGTTATCCTGATGCCAGTAGAGGCTGTTTCGCACATCCTCTTCATCCAGTTGATGATAATTGCATAACCAGCTCACCAGACGCGCCTGTAAATCGGCCTGCTGCTCTACACTCAGGTAGAGTTCAGTCCGGTTACAGGTGGACAACACCACGCCGCTCTGCACCATTGGCTGTGATAACAGGCTGTTTAACGCCTGCTCAAGCGTCTCCGGCCCGAACGAGACGCGTTCGCGCAGAGCAATGGGGGCTGTCTTGTGATTGATTCCGAGAGCGAGCAGCGTCATAGCGGTTTTGGTTGGGATGTCCCAATAATGTCAGGGTTTTGTGAGGCGCATTCTACAAGATGCGGCAGATCAAGAAAAGCCATACAAAGGCTATGACTGTAATAAGATTAACCCGATCGTGCTCAATTTGCTGCATAACAGCATTGACGGTTAAAACCGGGACGGTTAGCGTTATCCGTTACGAATAATAAATGTGTCCGAGGAGATGACCACTTGATGCTTAATTCACCACGCAATCTGTTGCGCCTTTTGCCCCTTGCCAGCGTGCTGCTGGCAGCCTGTAGCGTCAACAAACCGCAAGGCCCGGGCCCCAGCGTTACCGCGCCACAGTGGCAACAGCATCAGCAGGCGGTCTCAAAGGTCACGCACTATCAGACCCGCGGCGCCTTTGCCTATCTTTCTGACAAGCAGAAAGTCTATGCCCGCTTTAACTGGCAGCAGACCGCGCCCGATCGCTATCGCCTGCTGCTGACCAATCCGCTGGGCAGCACCGAACTGCAGCTGGATGCGCAGGGCTCGGTGGTACAGATCGTCGATAACAAAGGCAAGCGTTACGTCAGCAACGATGCGCAGAAAATGATTTCGCAGCTGACCGGCATGAACATTCCGCTGGCGAATCTGCGCCAGTGGATGATGGGTCTGCCAGGCGATGCCACCGACTATCAGCTCAACGAGAGCTATCAGCTGAGCAGCCTGAACTACAGCCGCGACGGTCAGAACTGGCAGGTCTCTATTGCGGGCTACGACAGCAAAGTCACCCCGCCGCTGCCTTCGAGCCTGGAGCTGAAAGAGGGTGACCAGCGGATTAAACTGCGTATGGACGGCTGGACCGTTCAATGATCACCCACTGGCCTGCCCCGGCAAAACTGAATCTTTTTCTCTACATCACCGGCCGTCGTCCCGACGGCTATCACAACCTGCAGACGCTGTTTCAGTTTCTTGATTACGGTGACCAGCTGCAGATTACCGTCAATCAAAGCGGCTCGATTACACTGTTAACGCCCGTGGCAGGCGTTGCGGATGCGGATAACCTGATTGTCCGCGCCGCAAACATGCTTAAACAGGCGGCGCAGGATAACCATCGCCTGTCCGCTCACGCGGGCGCGCAGATTGCCGTTGAGAAAAACCTGCCCATGGGTGGCGGTCTCGGTGGCGGCTCCTCTGATGCGGCAACCGTGCTGGTGGCGCTGAATCATCTGTGGCAAACCGGCTTCACGCCGGATGAGCTGGCGGCGATGGGCGTGAAGCTGGGCGCGGATGTGCCGGTGTTTGTCCAGGGCTTCGCGGCCTTCGCCCAGGGGGTGGGTGAACAACTCCATCCCGCAGAGCCGGAAGAAAAGTGGTATCTTGTCGCCCATCCCGGCGTGAATATCAGCACCCCAGTAGTATTCAACGACCCCGAACTGACGCGAGATACTCCATCGCGCAGTTTATCGACGCTTTTAGCATCACCCTTCACCAATGATTGTGAAGCAGTGGTAAGAAAACGTTTTCGTGAGGTTGATGAGCTTGTTTCCTGGCTGCTAGAATACGCGCCGTCACGCCTGACTGGCACGGGCGCTTGTGTGTTTGCTGAGTTCGACACCGAGTCTGCTGCCCGCCAGGTGCTGGAGCTTGCCCCGAATGGGGTACGCGCATTTGTAGCCCGGGGCGTAAATGTTTCGCCGCTACAGCGTACCCTGCGAGGCGATTAGCGAATGCGTGACAGTGTCACCACGTTCCGGACACTGCACGTTTCGCATCAACACACCCGTGTGAACGCACATGACCGTACGCGCCGGTTACAGTCATGCCGTTCATTCTCTGGACGCAAAGCCTGAGGTTCTTCTCGTGCCTGATATGAAGCTATTTGCTGGTAACGCCACCCCGGAACTAGCACAACGTATTGCCAACCGCCTTTACACCAGCCTGGGAGACGCCGCTGTAGGACGTTTCAGTGATGGTGAAGTGAGCGTACAGATCAACGAAAATGTACGCGGTGGTGATATTTTCATCATCCAGTCCACCTGTGCCCCCACCAACGATAATCTGATGGAACTGGTTGTGATGGTCGACGCGCTGCGTCGTGCTTCTGCTGGTCGTATTACCGCAGTCATCCCCTACTTTGGTTATGCCCGTCAGGATCGCCGCGTGCGTTCCGCGCGTGTACCTATCACCGCTAAAGTAGTGGCAGACTTCCTTTCCAGCGTCGGTGTTGACCGTGTTCTGACGGTTGACCTGCACGCCGAGCAGATCCAGGGCTTCTTCGACGTCCCGGTTGATAACGTATTTGGCAGTCCGATCCTGCTGGAAGATATGATGCAGATCGGTCTGGAAAACCCGATTGTTGTTTCTCCCGATATTGGTGGCGTAGTACGTGCCCGTGCTATCGCTAAACTGCTGAACGACACCGATATGGCCATCATTGATAAACGCCGCCCTCGCGCGAACGTTTCTCAGGTGATGCACATCATTGGTGACGTTGCTGGCCGCGACTGCGTGCTGGTCGACGACATGATCGACACCGGCGGCACGCTGTGCAAAGCGGCTGAAGCGCTGAAAGAGCGTGGTGCTAAACGCGTATTTGCTTACGCGACCCACCCGATCTTCTCCGGCAATGCGGTTGAAAACCTGCGTAAATCTGTACTCGACCAGGTAATCGTCTGCGATACCATCCCACTCTCTCAGGAGATTAAGTCACTGCCGAATGTGCGCACGCTGACCTTATCTGGCATGCTGGCCGAAGCCATTCGCCGCATCAGTAACGAAGAGTCAATCTCGGCAATGTTCGAGCATTAATCTTCGCGGAACCGGGCCCTGTGCCCGGTTTTTTTATGCCTGCCGGGCGCCCGATTAACGCGCTTCTTTTTCTGATATTTTCGCGATAAATTTCCCCAAAATCGACTATTTTCAACGCCACCCACTCTTTTGATAAAACGCCGCGTTCCCCGCTTCTGCCCTGTGCCGTTAAGTGGTAATTTGCAGCGCACTTTTCATAAGAACCCTGACCGCCATGAGCCTGGATATCTATACGTTATTTGTCTGCGAGCTTTATGTGCTGGGGTTTCTGAGCATCATCATGTTTTTTGCCTGGATCGGATCGCAGTATGATCGCGTTCTCGGCTTCACCTGCCTGTCGCTGGTTTTTACCCTGATTGCGGTATTCTTAAGTAGCCTGCGCAGCAGTGGCCTGCATTTCCTGCCCGTTGCAGTGGGTAACGTTTTAGTGATGCTGGCTTACGGCGGATTGTTAAATGCGTTCCGGCGCTTCTGCGGTAAGCCCATCGGCACTCACTGGCTGCTGGGCGCCCTGCTCTGGGCACTCCTCTGCTGTTTCCCGGCGTTCTATTACAGCTTACCCAAACGGGTGCTGGTGCTCTGCATCGCCTGCATCGTCTATACCGCGGCACTGATCCAGCTGGTCTGGCTGGCGCGTGCCACGCTAAAGGTGACCTTCTGGCCTGCACAGTTGCTGCTGTGGATCCATCTGCTGTTTCACCTGGCTCGCCTGTTTCTGGACAGCGCGATTCCCAGCAAGCTGCCTGGCGCCATTGGCGGATCAAACTTCTCGATTTACGTCATCCTGGAATCGATTCTGTTTGTCATTGGTCTGACATTTACTATCCTGGCCATGGTGAATGAACGGATGCAGTCAGTCTTAAAACATGCCTCGATGCACGATCCTCTGACCAGCGTCTGGAATCGTCGGGCTTTATTTAATGAAGCAGAGAAGATTGTGGTGCGATGCCGTCGTCAGAACCGGCCGTTTAGCGCGATTCTGTTCGATCTGGATCATTTTAAGAGCATTAACGATCGGTATGGCCATCAACAGGGCGACCAGATATTGATTCACTTTTGCGACATTGTCAGAGGATTGATACCGGCTGAGGGGCGTTTTGCGCGACTGGGTGGAGAGGAGTTTGCCGCAATAATTCCGGCGGCGGCAACAGAGGCAGAGGCCTGGTGCGAGACGATTCGGCGGGAGGTCTGTGCGTCACAACCCAATTCAATTGCCTATTCGGTCAGCATTGGGTTTGCAACGGTCACACATCAGCAGCAGGGTTTTGACGATTTACTCGCACTGGCGGATAAAGCGCTCTATCACGCCAAGGCCAGCGGCCGGAACCGCATCGCGCAGCATCCGGTCACTGCTGGCATCAGTTAATGGTGAGAATTGTGCGACCGGCGACAACGTTTGTCATAGTGACGATGCCAGTAATAACGATCTTCAACCTTTTCACGACCACTCAGACCCGCCCCGACCAGCCACATCATTGCACCAACAAAGATGCCTAAGATTGCGCCCTGCGCCAGCGCATCTGGCAGATCAAGCGAGGGAAGCTGGTTCATAATTGAGAAACCCACGCCCAGCACCATTGTGACTAATCCCAGTACCATCAAGCTGTTACCCGCTACGCGGCAGTGTTGATGTTTCATGCTGCACCTCCATCCATATGAGTCAATAACCGCACACAATGTTAAGTGCCATAAGCTTAGGCAATGGGTGAAGATAACGTTGCGGACTGGATCACACATCAGCCATAAATAATTAACTGGCCCTGATTGCAGCCTGTTGATTTCGATGGAAAATGATTAATCACCGTCATGAACCATTTCGATACTTGTACTTTGTCATCTCGGCCATGGCGAAGTAAACTAACGCCCTTTCGCGATAACAGCAGGATAATCATTGTGAGCAGCATTAAACTGATTGTGGGCCTAGCCAATCCAGGCGCTGAATATGCCGCCACGCGCCACAATGCGGGTGCCTGGTATCTGGATTTACTGGCTGAGCGCCACAATCAGTCACTGAAAGAGGAAGGCAAATTCTATGGCTATACCGCGCGCCTGGCGATAGCCGGAGAGGATGTGCGCCTGCTGGTGCCGACCACCTTTATGAACCTGAGCGGGAAAGCCGTGGCGGCGATGGCGACCTTTTATCGCATCGCGCCAGAAGAGATCCTGGTGGCGCATGATGAACTCGATCTGCCACCCGGCGTGGCGAAGTTCAAGCAGGGCGGCGGGCATGGCGGCCATAACGGGCTGAAAGATATCATCAGCAAAATGGGCAACAACAACAATTTCCATCGGCTGCGCATCGGTATCGGACATCCCGGCGATCGCAACAAGGTGACCGGATTTGTGCTGGGCAAGCCGCCCGCCAGTGAGCAGAAGCTGATTGATGATGCCATTGATGAGGCGGCGCGCTGCACCGAACTGTGGCTGAAAGAGGATCGTATCAAGGCGATGAACCGGCTGCACGCCTTCAAGCCTGCTTAAACGCCCGAATCGTCGTGATTCCGTGTATAATGCGCGAAATTTTTCAATTCGTCTCCGACAGTCCGCCTTCTGGCGCACTGTCCATCCAGTTATAAAGGGTATCAAACCATGGGATTCAAATGCGGTATTGTGGGCCTGCCGAACGTCGGTAAATCCACTCTGTTTAACGCGCTGACTAAAGCGGGCATCGAAGCGGCTAACTTCCCCTTCTGCACCATTGAGCCAAACACGGGCGTGGTGCCGATGCCTGACCTGCGTCTCGACCAGCTTTCTGAGATTGTTAAGCCGCAGCGCGTGGTGCCGACTACCATGGAATTCGTCGATATCGCCGGTCTGGTAAAAGGCGCGTCAAAAGGTGAAGGCCTGGGCAACCAGTTCCTGACCAACATCCGTGAAACCGAAGCGATCGGCCACGTGGTGCGCTGCTTTGAAAACGACAACATCATCCACGTGGCGGGTAAAGTGAACCCGGCTGAAGATATTGATGTGATCAACACTGAGCTGGCGCTGTCCGATCTTGAAACCTGTGAACGTGCGATTCAGCGCGTGCAGAAGAAAGCCAAAGGCGGCGACAAAGATGCTAAGGCTGAGCTGGCTGCGCTGGAGAAGTGCCTGCCGCATCTTTCTGAAGCGGGCATGCTGCGTTCACTGAATCTGGATGAGGACGACAAAGCGGCAATCCGCTATCTGAGCTTCCTGACTCTGAAACCCACCATGTACATTGCTAACGTCAATGAAGATGGTTTCGAGAACAACCCGTACCTGGATCAGGTGCGCGCTATCGCCGAAGCGGAAGGTTCAGTCGTGGTGCCAGTGTGCGCCGCCGTTGAGTCGGACATTGCAGAGCTGGAAGATGAAGACCGTGACGAGTTCATGGCAGAGCTGGGACTGGAAGAGCCAGGCCTGAACCGCGTTATCCGCGCTGGTTACTCCCTGCTGAACCTGCAGACCTACTTCACCGCTGGCGTGAAAGAAGTACGTGCCTGGACCATCCCGGTTGGCGCGACAGCTCCGCAGGCAGCCGGTAAAATCCACACTGACTTCGAGAAAGGCTTTATCCGCGCCCAGACCATCGCGTTTGAAGATTTCATCGCTTATAAAGGCGAGCAAGGTGCTAAAGAAGCCGGCAAGATGCGTTCAGAAGGTAAAGAGTACATCGTGAAAGATGGCGATGTGATGAACTTCCTGTTTAACGTCTGATTAAAAATTGTTGTCTCATGGGGTTTAACTGAATCTCATGAAAATCAAATAAATTATAAAATCCACGCTCTTGCGTGGATTTTTCATTTCATAAAGCCTCAATTCATTTCGTAACAACATAGTCAAAAATGAGTACATGGATGAGTACAGCATTTCTCCATCTTAATTTTAAGTGAGTACATTAATGGTATAATAAATAAACAAGGCCCCGCTATGCTCACTGATACGCAATGCCGCACTGCCAGGCCGAAACAAAAACTCTATCGACTCAATGATTTCAACGGTCTCTACCTCGAAATGAAACCCAATGGCAAAAAGGCATAGCGCTATCGGTTTAAACTCAACGGTAAATCTAGCATGTTTGCGCTGGGTGAGTACCCGACGGTCAAACTTGCCGAAGCTCGCGAGAAATGCGAGCAAGCAGGTCGCGGATGGAGTTAGCCCAACACAAGCTCGTCAGTTAGATAAGATTCGCAAGGTCAATGATGCCTCCAACACCTTTGAGCTAATCGCCAAAGAGTGGTTGCAGATGAAAGACTGTGCCGAAATCACCAAAATGCGGCGACTGGATATGCTTGAATGAGTGGTTTTTCCCGCAATCGGTGAGCTCCCTGTCAGAGAGATTAACCCCACACCACATTCTTAAAATTCTTCAGGAAACTGCTAAACGAGGAGCACCGACAATTGCCGCTGAAGCCCGTCGAACCACTTCATCGATTTTCGAGTTGGCAGTAGCGACACTTAGAGCTGATATTGATCCTGTCTGGTCTGTGTGCAAGGCTCTTCCGGCAAATAAAACGCAGCACAAACAGGCATTGAATTCACAGCAAATTGGGAAGTCATTAAGCTGTTTTAATAACAGCCGCGGCTCATATCAGGTTAACTATTGTATGTGGCTAATGTGGTGGACGCTGGCGCGACTGAACGAAGTAACCGAGGCAGAATGGGCAGAATTCGATCTTGTTAGCGTATTATGGACCATTCCGGCAACGCGCATGAAAGCTCGTAGGGAACATGTTATTACCCTTCCCTACCAAGCCGTCAGCATGCTCAGAACGTTACAAGGACTAACCGGGCATCGACAGCACCTTTTTGCAGGCCGAGATAACCCACGTGGCCCGATGACATCGCACTCACTGCGTCAGCTACTTAAAAGCCTCGGATGGAGTGGAACGTATAGCCCGAATTCCACCAAAATTACAGGAGGCACTCGTTTAAACGAGATGGGCTATCGGCCTAATGCTATCGAGGCTGATCTTGCCCATGCTGATACCAATAATGTTTGCCGCACATATAACCACGCGACTTATGTTGATGAACGCAAAGTGATTATGCAGGTTTGGGCCGATAATATGGAAAAATGGGTAGCAGGATTCGAGTAGAACTTACTGCACTTAGTAAACCACGAGGATAGGACTCATTCCTCAGGGTACACTTTGTGCCAAAGGCGTAAATCGTTATTTCAACGTAAATTCATTATTGGGGAAGGTCACCAGAACATTAGAAAATTTCTCAAGTCCAGTTCTACACCGAGCTATCATGTAATCGTATACGCAGAACATGGAGATAAAAAACTTATTCTTAGGGCTAATTGCTGGGTTTTTGGTGGACGTCATCAAAAGAGCGCAAAGCGCAGTTGAAAAAAGCATAAAGAATCATGTAAAACATTCATTGTGCATTTCAACTTCACCCGATCCCCTTTTCAAATAGAGAGGGGAAGTTCTCTGTTGAGATTTTCAAATACAGCAAGGATGTAATATGTACAATGAAGAAACAAAAGCTTTTGCGAAGAAGCAAGAGCAAAAACTGATTGACGCGCTGGGACATAGCCGTGAGCATACTAATGCCGGCACTGAAGCCCGAATCAGAGATGATTACCAGAGAGACTATGCAAGAATTCTTTACTCATCCTCATTTCGACGGCTTCAGGGGAAAATGCAGCTTTTTGAAGTTGATCCTGAAAAATTTAACCGAAACCGCTTAACCCACAGCCTTGAGGTTGCCCAGATAGCACGTAGTATTGCATCAGATCTTGAAATGCAATATCCAGTGGTTGTTGAACTTGCAGCCTTAGCCCATGATATAGGGAACCCTCCATTCGGGCACTCAGGCGAAAAAATGCTTAACAGTTTATCCGCTAAAATCGGCGGATATGAAGGAAACGCCCAAGCGCTTCGTATCTTGAGAAAACTCGAGAAAAAATATGCCCGCTGTGCAGGCTTAGATCTCACTTACCGCAGTTTACTGTCTGTCATCAAGTATCCAAATACAAAATCCACTTCAAATAAATTCATTTATGATGATGACTATGCCTTCTATCAGCAATTGCTGAAAGATAAGCAACTAACCATGAAGGCAGGTGAAAAAACCATTGATGCGCAGATTATGGATCTCGCCGATGAAATTGCATATGCAGCGCATGACTTTGAAGATGCATTGAGCAGGAACATGGTGACTATCGAAGATATTGAGTATGAATTCCTCAAATCACCAGACTACAACGTTGCTCTTGAGCACTTCAATGAAATTGTCAGTACGTCTAAGAAAACTGCATCTGAGGCAAAATTACTGAAGTCATCAGAAGAATTTGCCATAATTTTTCGTAAAGAGCTGACGTCCAATATCGTTAATCGTCTGGTCATGGATATTGGAGTTGTTGAAAGTGACAACGGTTATGAAGAGCTTGGGTACAAAAAGTTACAGAAACTTGCTGAAGGCCTCAAAAAACTGCTCTTCAATGTCATTATGCGTAAAAGGAACATACTGACTTACGAGTTTAAAGGAAATAAGATCATCAGTGATTTATATGAGTTTTATAATGCCGGCGATAACTATAAGTTTCTGTCACCTGAGCTTAAGTCTTCGTTATCTGGTACAAATCCGTCTCAGCTCGAAACTAAAAAAGCGCGGGCTGTGGTTGATTACATTTCAGGCATGATGGACACATTCGCCGTTAAGGAATGGGAAACTCATTGTAAGAAATCACACTGACTTTAGCCGCGTGTAAGTCTGCCTGCACTTCATGAATCTCTTTTATCTCAAATGCAGCTAGCTGTTATAACACCGTTTTAATGGCCTGCTGGGGCAGCAGCGTTGCTGCCTCGGCAGGCTTTTCAATACATTTGGTAATAGCTTATACATTAAAACACCCTGATTTTCGGCCTTACAGCCGCTTAGCCCGAAATCTATGCTCTTAGTGTATGACGGAACTTAATGGATAGTGCATTAAATCAAAAGAGCCGGTCTGCCGGGGCAGCCAGCAAGGAAAAGAGTGATTACTGCTGCGTGCCAGAAGCGAATGGTGAACGCCGCGCTCTGCGGCAATTTTGGAGCACAGCGGAAAAATTGCCCGACAGCAGCGCTTTGTTATACGAACCCCGATCAGAAGCAAAATGGTCACTCAAATCTTTGCTCCCGCCGGTTGTACTCCTCGG
>PVMI01070215.1:6781-25544 GCA_008528875.1 Aulacorthum solani | reverse complement strand
GGTTGGAGCTTGTTCTGTGGTTGTGGTATATTCGGCATTCGGTAAGGATGTGTTTTATGGTGACTTGAACACCGCAGAATGTGCATACTGATTATTAATATTCTAATAGTTTTAGAATTAAATATTAAAATAAAAATCTTATTTCTTATTTTTTATTTGAAATATTTTATTAAATATACCCACATATTATGACCGAGCATATGACATATATAATAAAATAAGTCTAGTATCTACTTATTTAAGCTATAGCTTGCGAAGGAGTAGAGATAATAGGCACCTACTATGTAAATTATTTTTTTCATATTTAGATTAATTCAATTTAATAGAATCATAAAATAATTGGGTGTAATTTCAAAAGTAAAAAAATGTTTAGTTATTATAGTTGATATAACTATGATAAAACAATCTTATTTATTTAATGCCATTATTGAAAATTGTTAATACAAATTAATGATGTATACTACAATGTTCAAACATTCTACTCAATAATTAACTGAACATTACAAATTTACAATCAATAATATCAGTAGTGTCATTTGGGGGAATGGCAAAGTGGGCATTTGCTCCTGTTTGATTTTAAAAAGTAGCCCAATGGGTCGGTGTCCAGTCATTTCATTTTAACCATTATTATGTATTTATTAATGCAAAAATATGCCTGTTTTTATAATATTTTGAAAAAATATTAAACTGTGTACCTACTAAGAAATTATTGCCACAATGATAAATTGGTAATTACTAATTAAAAGCTGGAAAATATTTATATTTAGACAGATGCGTAGACGTGCATGAAAGTTGGTATGCGTTTATGAAAGAAAAGGTATAATAAATATGTGCTTGCAAGCGATGTAAGTGGTTTTTTCAAGTTACTCATTTAGGCTGATTAAAACTTTTGCTCCCTTCTATTCAAAACTGAAATGACACCACTGAATAATATTATCATACTGTTCATAAATACTATATTATAGATAGGTAGGTAATACAAACAGAACTAAAAGTTGTTGAACAAATGTCAACAGGAATCAAAAGTAAAAAAAAAAATGTTTGCAAGTAAATAATCAATACGCATGATGTATATAGTATCGAAGGTTTGGAAAAATCAGATGATTTTCATTTAAAATGTCCAACTGGTAAACATGAATATAAAGTAACCTACTATAACACAACGAGAATGTATAATATACACACATTACATAACGAGTCCATAACAAAAGAGCGAGTGAGTTTGGAAATACAATACGATCAAACAGCCTTGATAGAAAAACCAAATGAACCGGAAAACTGTGAGCCAAGTACGAGTTGGACAGAGAAGAATGCAAGAGCACATTTTTTTGTTTTAACATTTTTAATTGTTGTTTGGCAGACTGAAATAGATAACTATAATATGCAAATGCAAAAGACGAAAGGCGTCCTAATTCTGATTTTGTTTCGGAAATAACACCGTTATGCGGATGTCGTACATACTTTGGCCGGGTGTTTGGTCTCAGACGGAGTGCGAGTTTTTGGCCTTTGTCGTTCCATACCGACGAAATCAAATCATATTTTCTCAAGCTTTAAACTTCGACGGAAAACGGCGAGCGCAGATCGTGAACAATCACAGAACCAACGGTGGAGCACGGCACAAGACAATAGTCGACTGTCGTGCAAACAAGCAAATTGCGACTTCTCCAATATTTTTTTGTCTCATTCGTTTTTATCGTTGTTTTTAATCATGTTTGTTTGGTTTTATCTCTTGTCGGTGACAACAATAATAATAAAATCAGCTGCAGCTGCTGCAATGCTACTGTATGAGCGGCTATCACAGTAGCAGACGTAATCAACATCAGCTGTTGTCGTCGGAACGACTGCTGTGCCTGTCGGTCAGCAGCGTCGTTGCGTTGGCAACCATGTCCGTTATCGCGGTCACCGATCACCCGCGAACGATACACATTGGCGAACAGCTGCTGCTGCTGCAAGTCCGTGATAATATCGGGTCGGTCGGACGTTTGGTAGGAAAAAAGTGGAAATACCACCGCGAACGGCCCGCGGAGATTCCCCGACGTACAGCACGATTGTTCCGTTATGAGAGGCGGCTACAGTCGCCGGTCGATCAGTGTCCGTGTGTGGGGCTGACCAACAAGTCGCTGCCGTTCGGTCGCCGATGTTGTTGAACACGTCCAGTACAGTGCTATGGCTTCGCGTATAACGTCCGGTGCTCGGTTGTGCGTTCGCGCCAGTATCGACAAACTCGTGTGCAATTTATCCAGAAGTCGTCACCACAATGCAGTTGAAACGGCCGCCGTCCGTCGGGGCTCGGACAGGATGCTGCAATGTTACCAGGTCAGTACCCACTGAGCTGGGCGCCTATCGTCAGAGGGGCGGGCTCGGTCCACGGTTTTCCAAAGTTGTAGTGCAGTGTTGTTGTTATTTTTTCACTTCCTAGGGGGAGACCTTCAACCAAGGTCCTTTCAATGACTTTTTACGAGACTGAGATTTTTGCTTTTTGGCAATGGTCCCTGCGACAAGATAGGAGCGTATGCCAATAATTACAAGTACAATAATGTATACACAAACGCCACAAATTGACAACCGTTCCTACTCCTTGCCTATGTAGGCTTTTGAACACACAACTAGGTAGCGATCAGCAGTTCTTATACTCATGAGTCTTAACGTATACCTACATTTTATACCATATTTTCTGCAATGTAAGATATAGAATATTGATTTTGAAGTTCAATTTTGTTAAACCCTTAATATCCATTCAGTCACAGAACATTGTATTACCTACAACAACTACTCGATTTAAATATAATATAATGTTTAGTACCTACTTATTATTTTTATTAATTTATGATAGTTTAGACATTTTAAAACTCAATAGTTTTAAGTACTTATATTTGTATCTTGTTATCTGATGTATTAATTTTATTCATATTATGACTGTATGAAGATTGAACTGGAAGGTATAAAATAATAATTCATAATAATAATAATTTTTCTTTTATGTATTACCTACCAAATGTCTTTAACTTAAGAATTATTTTAAAGTGAATTGGTGCCTATTTTCATACAATGTCTTCTTTTAATTAAAATAGTGTACGTAAAAGCAAATTTAAAATTTCCAAAATTTTTTTTTTATGATCTACTAAAATCTCGACTATAATATACCTTATACATTTTTAAAATTCAATTTTTTGATATTTATGTTAAATTAACATGAATATGTTTTTTTTTATGTCGGATAATTAAGTCATTAAAGCTTCATCTATAAAAAAGAATCAATATCTAACTTTCAAAATAAAATAAAAGGATTAAAAAATCCACTATGTATATTAAAATTAAATTAGTTATTAAAATTTTAAAATTTTTTAAAATTATTTTCGTGATCGTTTAATGATTCATGAGATAACCTATAGCATAATATTTAATCTGTTATAATAGCAACATAATTATTACGTACCTATTTTTTATTATTTTTTTACATACATTTTCTTGTTATTCATTCTTAATAATTCCTTATGAACATAAATAAGCAACTGCGAAGATATTTTCTAATGTTTACAACCTTTTATTACACGTAGTAGGTATACAGTGTATATTATTATTAACTGTATTTTTGATTTCAGTATAATGTTTCATCTGTATAATTATTTCAAATTTTATGATGTTTTACTCTATAATTTATACAACGTATATATTCCGTAGTGAGTGAATGTATCCCAAAGAAATCCCCCAAAAAAAACGACCTCATTTTCTTAAAAAAATTTCTTTTTCTTTCTGTGTATAAATAACTTATAATCCACCATCTAGTCTAGTAAACAAATTAGGTACCTGATTTTTAAATGTCGTAAAAAAATAAAGTTATAATTTATAAAAATATAGGTAGGTACCTAGATATCGAAGAAATGATTTAAAGTCTCTGAAGTCATTAGGTAGTCATTTTTAGTCATGATTATTTGTTATCAAACCAAATAATTTACATGATAAGAATACAAATAGGAAAATATTTCTGTATAATGTACTTATTTAATATAATAGATAATTATTAGATAATAACTATTAACTATTTTTTTTTATTTTAACATTTTTGTATCGATCTTTTACTAGTTACTGACTATCGTAGTTACCTCTATAATTTTCAATAAAGTATACGAATTATATGTATTGTTATTAAATTAAATGTAGGTTCCTATGTCTGAATAAACTTTTTTTACTTAAAGCACATATCTTCTAATTATACTAAATTTGGACTATTTGTATGTGTGAATCGGTTTATATGATTACAAATTGAATTTACTACACATTTTCAAATTTAGCCACCTAAATTGAATATACTACAAGTCTGGCAACTGTTATTTCTATTGCGACACATTTGTTAATTATTAATATTATAAATGTAGACTCTTTACAGCGTTTGGAAACCCAGAATTTCTTATAAGAAACCCTAATAGGTACCATTTATTATCCTTGTTTAATTAATATTGTATGTTTCATACGCGCCAAGCATATTATAATATAATATACGTTATGTGTACATACCGTTTTACGTTTTTACACATACGTAATTATTCACGTTATAGGTATACTGTTTCTATTCGTTTGGTTCGTCAAACGGTGATTGAGCTCTTCTGCTAAACACTAAACGCGACGCATTAACGGATTAATCATTAATCGACAATTATATGTTTTCATCTGATGATTGATTGCGTAACAATTTATCGAGCATAATTATTATTCCAAATATGATTTACTGAAAATAATAACACAATTATTCACATTTCGTGGTGTGTGTAAATGAAGTAAATGCGGCGCCGTGATTCATAATAGTAATGTATAAATACCTACACAATTATTTTGTGACAGGGGGAGGGGGAGGGGGGTGTTTGAACTTGGATAATGTACGCCGCCGCCGCCGAACACTGTCCGACTTGTCCGATTCAGCATAATGTGGTAGCGTGTTTATGCGATTCGTCCTTGTGACGTTTTACCCGAGTTATCATCGTCGTGCAATTTTCGCGTTCGCGCATGTGTATAATTGGCGACAGTATGTAAAGGTGAATCGCCATAATAACGAACCAGTTGTGCGCAATACGTTACTGGCCTACTAAGAAAATAAAGAAAAAAATCGATAATAAATAGAGAAGAAAAAGAAAAAAAATAACGTCTACCTATATAGCTGCCGCCGAGACCGTTAATCAAGTTCGACAACCTGGTATAGCCCGCGTTCAGTCTCTCACACTCTCTCTCTTTCGCTAGCATGTTGCCGCCATCTCGTCGAATTGTCAGACCATGTCCGAATAAGACCTGTGAATTCTAACACTTCGGACCACCCACCCTTAATGAGCACAATTTTTAAATCTGATATAAATAACTATAATATCTGTGTACTTATATAATTTAATAGCTATAATGTTATTTAATCATAGTTCTTATAAGCTCAACACGAAATATAGTATAAATATTATATACACAATATATGATTTTTTAAACTTACTACGACGATGTGTTACAGAAATTACCAGTAAATAGACGATATATTTTTGTTACGTTGCAATTATTGCTTTCAGTCTGTTAAAAGAAGTGACTTATTAAAAACCTATTATTTGTACAATAATATTATGATTCAATTGGAAATTTAAAATAATGTGATTGAATAATTCATACATTAAAGTCTAAAGGATTAATAATATATATCAATCGTTATGCACTTGGAACTTTCTATACCTGTTAATTGATAGACGTTATCACTTAAAAGTTCTAAATCTATACCGGCCTGTATTTTACGAGGTATTTTATAATAGGCTATTATATGTATACTTACATATACGTATTTCATTATATTTTATTTGACGCCCCAAATATTATTTTTTAGAATATATACCAATTATTATTTGAATTAATCAAAAATTATTTAGGTACTCATTAATAAAATGTAAATTTACGATTTCAAAATTACATTTTGCTCAAATAAACTATCATAAATCATAAGGAATTCCAATGATTACAGATTAAAATCTATAATTCACCATTCGCATTTGCAACATTAAGTTTTTTATACACACCTAGTTGTTTGATTTTGATATATTAAATAAAAGTACTTACTCAATTAACTTGTTTATGCAAACCCGTGCACCATCACAATGTAAATAGATCATTTTTAAACTGTAAATACACCAATATAATTATATGTATTGACTACAAATATTCAAATAAATAAAAATCAAGTTAAATTGTACACAAACCTCACAAGTTACAGGGTCATTAAAGCATAAGCACTTAATATGTATTACTGTTAACTTAATAATATGATTAATTAAAAGCTATAAGTTTTAATTTTACTGACAAAATAGTTAACATTTTTATTAAAATGAATATTAATTTCAGTGTCGATCATTATACATATAACGACATAGAAAATTCATCAAAAAATATTTATGCCCTGATAATTGCCTGTATATATTCATTCATATTTGTTTATATCAATAGAAAAGTATTCCAACATTTTTCATTATACCTATGTTTTTAAACATGTTATTTAATTTCTACTAAGCTTATTTATTAGGTACTTTAAAAATAGTATTGATTACATTCTGGATGAAGGAAAATTCTTATCATTAATATCAATTTAAGATTTATATTATACTAAGTATTTTGTAGGTAGTTTAAAGAAGTCATAAGATAGGTCACCATAAAAATCGTATTACCCACGTCAACTATATTTTTAAATAGTAAATCTCGAAGTAAATCTCTTTAGAAAGTGATAGATACCTAAATTAATTTGTTCATATAGATAGGTACCTAATTATATATATTTTGTTTAACCATAAACTAATCAATTTTGAATTTTGGTATACCTTCAAGGTAATTATATATTTATTAATCCCTTTCACAGTAATTAATGGTGATTGAACAACCAATAGTTAAGCTTATGTTTAATGTAAAACTATATAGAGTCGAATTAATTATTATGATATACTTATACCACATTATTCATAAGAATAAAGTAGTAAATAATTATTTTTCAAAATATTCTTTATGTTTCAAAACGTTGAACTTTAGAACTTTAGTACTTTTTTCTAAGTGATAAGATGACTCTTTCGATTTGACCTTGTGGCTTAAACTATGCAATAATAGGTGTTTATTTTTGGCCTCGCGGTTTGAGTGAAAGCGCAAGTGAAACACGTGCAAACCAGTCCAGGATGTCTACTGCCGTGGTATTTAGCACGTAGACTACTTGACTATATCCTGTGTACACAATCCTCAGACAATTTATTCTTGTTAAAGTTCAGGACCAATTTTACCAATAGGTATCTAATTCAGAACTATCTTATGTATTCGGGGTGTTTTCCCTGATATTAGTTGTTCCTTAGAAAATAACTAGGTAATTAAAATTTAAAAACACTGATTATTTTCTTAAAGAGATATTTATCTATATAGGAATGTAAGCTTAAGTGCTCAGATAGGTTAATTTTCCAAACCAAGTAATTGCCTAATTGTTCTAATATATGTATAGTGAAAGTCGTGGTTCTCTTGCTCGTATATGATTTTCATGGGTAGTTTGCTTTTCAAATTTACTCTATCCGTTCTAAATAACACTCGTCTTAAATAATTAAATGTATTTAAAATGAGTATTGTTTGCTCTTAACATACTTCTGTAACATATTATCAATAACTTGTGCAGACATTTTAGAGTAATTTTATAAATTATAACTTCCAGAATTCCTCATAGGTATTTTTTAGATGACTTTTATTGGCTTAAGATTTTGCTAACAATTTTAATACAGGTATGACATTAAATTATCAACTAGTATTTATAAGTAGGTTGTTGGTACTAAGTACTAACACCAAATAAATAGAGTTCATGTACGCGTGCTTAACGTATGGTAATTATATTATAGGTACCTATTCTGCTGCTAATTAAAATTCTAAGGGTGTAAATATTTATTACAATTAGTATAATAAATGTAATTTTACCATTCTTAAAGTTCCAATTTAAACGATTACTTTTGTCACTTTCGAATTTTAAACTGAAAACTTTCACATCAGGGTGCATAGAAAGTGTCTAAATCAATATTTTATTTTATTGTACCTACTAAATGGAATTAATTTATAGCTACTGTGTATAAATAAAACATTAGTGTTAAGCAAGTATATCTTATGAAAAGCACACTGTTTGAGCATGCTAAGTTGCTTTAGGTATCTATGTACGTAATATATTTACATTGATATAAGTCAATGTCTAATATAATGAAATATTTGACCTGCAATTACTAGTGTTGCAGTATACTTATTGTAGTTTATGTTCAAATTGACAAAATGGTTGACATATTCTATTAGGTATATTTTAACTTATTATTTGTGAATTTAAAAATCTCACATTTTGTTTAATTAATACATCGTTTACAAGTGCTACTTAAATGTCTGAAACAGATTGGTTTTTAACTTTATTATTATTTATTAGCATTATTTGTTTAAATATGAACATTGGTATTTTTCATTTTAAGCATTGATAACCTTAGGGCTAGGGAACGAAAGTTATGTCAGACCACGGGAATAATAAGTGTCTATAATCTATTGCCCTATAAACTAACCAATGTTAAAACTTGAAAAATCCTTAAAAATTGAACTTCTGGATGTTAGACTCTATTAGAGTCTAGAAAGCTTAGAAAGTTTCATTGGTTGTTTTAAAATTACGAACTATAAGTGCTTTATGTTTTATCTCAAATAAGCTAGGTAAGTTATATATGTCTAGTAGGTAGTTATATTTATATAGGTGTATATTATTATATTATTTTAATGTTGGATATTTTGTCAATATTAAAATGTATTTTACTTATAACAAATTAGTAGTGATCTTCCAGCATAATAGCTTACCGGGGTGCTGCAATATTATACACATAAATGTAATTTTGATGTGAAAAATGGTTGATGTTGCAATAAACGTATTGTTATTATTAAATATTGCCGTATACTATTTATGTAATTATAAGTATTAAATAATAACGGTGTTTTATATTTATTACGCAATGTTAACATTTTAAAATAAAATTTTATACTTGGACGTTTGCCATAAAAATAAAATATTACTATAAAACAACCTAAAATATATCGAATTTTTATAATATTTCAGATATTACTTTTAAACTTAATAAAAAACCAACTGAAAATTTAAAAAAGTCATGATTTTTGTATTTATCTCACTGTCAATTTGAAATAAATATTCAGCAAGTATGGCAAGTAGGGATGTATACAATTATAAAATAAGTGTAAATTATACTTATCACATAAATTTATTATGCCTAGTATTTTTCTGATAGCATACCTACAGTAGTAGAATATATTTTATCCTGATATATTTCAATTCATTTGAGATTAGCTACACTTCTACTATTTTTGAATCTAGTGGGTGTAAACGGAGGAATTTGTTTTAAACATCTGATAAATTTCATTTTATCTTTGACATCAGCGTTATGTTTGTAAAATACCAAACAATCTTAAAAACCACTCACAAAAGAATAAATATTGGCAAAAAGTTAAGAACGTATGTTTAATACGATTTGCTGAACACATTTTACTTTTTTATAATTATTACATTCATAATAGATGAATTCGATGTAGTATAAACTATAAAGTAAAATAGTAGTGATATAGTCGAACCTAAACGTTTGATATTTTGATATTGTAATTATTACATATTATTGACATGGTTATTACACTTTTTGTAACATCTTCACTAAACATTTTGTGATTTAATTTGTTTGACTCAACAAATAGGGTTAAGGTGTCTATAGTCAATATACATATAGCTAGTATATTTCCATTTGTTAATAACATATATCCTTGTTTATTTCCTTTCCCTCAACTCTTCTACTTTTATTCAATAAACAATAAGCATGTACAAACTCGCATGAACACCACGAGAACGCTCAGGAATGTGTCGTGTCGTCCATTACGTACCCAGTATCCAAATTGAGGCCAATCGAAAAAAAATATTGACTGCGTTTCTTTCTGTCTTTTCTTGGTTCAATTTGCTGTTAATATGAGTTTTCAAATGCATATCGTATGATGAAAATAACATATCCGTATAATTTCTTGTATTACAACGTATAATAAATTGTAATCAGAACTATAATAGGTACTATTTTTATTTACATTACAAATTTAATAACTAAATACTTAAAATTCTATATAAAACATAAAATATTCATTTTATCGTTCATAAAAAAATAGGTGGACTATAAGTAGTTATGTACATAATATAGTTGGAATGCTTCACTAAAAATTTATCTAATTTTACCTTATTAAGCTGTGCTTGTTTCAAGATATGTATATCTTCCAAATTATATCATTTTTGATTCATTACATGAAATAAACAATTATTGTGTTTAAAGGCAATTTTAGAATAAATTATACCTACATGGTAGGTATGTGATGTAATAAACTGCAGTTTATAGTTTCATAAATAATCGTTAGCAATAACTTGTAAAATAGACAATAGTCTAGCACGAAACCTCAGGTTAGATTTAATTAACCTCGGTCATATGTTTTAAAAACAAACGATTTTCAAACAAACGTCATAGCATTAAAATATGTATTGACTTCTAATTATTAATTGGCGGGGATTTGCTTTGAAATTCCATCGTACGCTGATTGCAATTATTATAATCCCAAGTGTATATGAATTCATATGAACCTGCTGCCGCTTTCACATTGGAACGATGACAAATATATTACTGATTTAAAAAAAAAAAAACTTTACAAAACATTATGACAAGAAACTTCCGGTTCATTCGGTAATTGATAATTGTTTAACTATTAAACCTATAAAGAATCTTATAAAAAGTAATTTTTCATGCATTTCCGCACATGCTTTTATATTGTTTATGTATGCTTAATATTTAGCTAGTATACCTTTATTCATGAAATAATAATTTTCCACTAGCCTATATTTGAGGACTGAGTAATATAATATTTAATTATACTAACATTTTTTAATTATTGTTTTGATGCATTTTAAAATTACTCATAGAATATGTATTATGAATTGCAGATTAACTTATAATCTCTCAACTGTCTTAACAATTTGGACAGTCATCATATATTTGATTTTCAGTAATTGTGTACGTTTAATTCTGATTTAGTTAACTTATAATAGGTAATAATAATTGGTTATGTGTAATGTACCTTTCAATTGTTTATTTGAATCGTATTAGTACTATAAGTGTATTGTTATAGCTAATAAAAAAAATGCTCTATATATAATATGTAATAAAAAAATAATTTTGATAAAGAAAAAATATTAATAAAAAATGCATTGGTTACAATAAACTGTTGACTGAAGATTTGCAAAAAGTACTTTGCTCAAAGTGACGAGGCGGTTGAACTTCGTTTCGCTATGGCCTTGCGGTTTGAGTATATGTAATTATTTCGAGTGGTATATCTGGACATGCACCGATTATTGCCTGATACGGCGTTAGAAAGCGCGAAAATGAGTTTTAAAATATTATATCTTTTAAGAAAGTAAAATTTTAAATTTAAATCTAAATTATAAAATCTAATATCGCTATAATTAAATTTTATTTAGTATGGTTTTAAATATATTTTGGATTGGTGTACGATGTTGTTTGCGATATTTTATCATCTTTTGATTTTTAATATAAGACTTTACTTGTAGAAGTCGAAAAGTCTTTAGAAGTATGTTTATAGTTTTTTTAAATGGAACTTGAGTGGTAGTATGATACTTATACTCTGTCCAACGAAAGAACACTCCTTGGCCTGATGAAAATTAGTACTTCTCTGTGCATCTTTCTCGACACCCTGCATGCCATAGTGAAACTCGTCTCGACGATAAGGTGTCGCTTGGGGATGCACTGAATCTGAGTGTTCTCTCGACGGGCAGAGTATAGAAAGGTAATTTTTTGAAAACATTTTGCGAAAAAAAGTGTAAAAATAAATAAATTAGTTATTAATACATTTAATTTTGACCAATTTTAAATAAATTAGGTTCTGCTTAAAATAATTTATTATTGTAATGATTTATGGTAGGTATCTGGGTACAGACGCACAGGATATATAAATATCTACAGGTATATTTGGACTGTACATAGAGTAAACAATAATATATTTTTTGGTATAGTTTAATATCCTGTATTAACTGTAATAAATTATAAACTTGAATATATTCTGTATACTTTAATAAGTTCTTAAAAAGTTGAGCTAATAGAAATAATATACATTTTATAGTACCTATGTATTTGGTATAAAATGTACTCAAAAAAAGTTGTTTCAAGTAATTTTTAACCTGAGAAAAAAATATAGCATTTATAGACTTTGTAGTATCTCAAATTTAATGTCTCTTCGTAGGTATCAGTGAAAAAAACTGAAATATTTACAAAGCTAGAAGTGCCAGAAAACCACTATTATGACGAACGGCGCCGGTAGTTTACAGATAGTTTGAGCGTTGAAGCAATAAATACCAAAATTATAAACGTTAAGATTATTATTATGCGAGTATAGTAATGAGCCTACCTATTAACAGTATTTTAGTTTTTTGGAGGTGCAAACTAAAAATCTCGTTTATTATGTTGAAATACAAATATAAATGCTTGTATTTAAACGTGTTTTTAATTTAGCTTAACTAAAGACTAAGTTAAAATGCAGAAGAGCTCACTTTCTTATTTCAATATATACACATACACCTATAATAGAAACCTGAAAGTCTAAATAAATACCAAACTAGATAACCGGTCTTCTACGCTTAATATATTTATTTTCTTCGTATTTGATGTATAATAATATGTAATGCTTAAGTAGCACACGGGTGTGCTTAGCATTATCTCAATCCACCTAATATCGTTATGAGTAATTTGAACTACGTATTAAATAATATTCAGTGTTTCATTTAAAAATTGCATAACTGGAATTTTTAGAATTTAGAATTTATGATTCGTATAGTGTTAGTTATCATTGATACATTATAAAACAACATGCGTCTTAATATGGTTAGAATTTTAGATACCTAAAATAAATAAAAGATCAAAGAAGAACAGTTCAGATATATATTGAACTTTTCATCATAAGAGTGAGTATTTATGTCCTTCAGCACAAAATAACCAACTACCTTATTGGGTATTAATGTATTATTAAGAGAATATTATTTAGTAATTTCTAAATTGATTTTCACTTTAAACTTTAATTTTAAACGGAAGGTTTCATTTTTAATAATTTTTATTTCAAAATTTAATATATATTTATATAGGTGCCTACTTAGGTATATACTATAATATGTTCCATGAACGTGTATAATTTATTTTAAAAAAATTGTATATTTTTAAAATCCCAAAAGACAAAACAATTGTATGTGATAGCAACACTAGTACCTACATAAACCCTAGCTCCTGAGATTGAAATTTCGGTGCGATTAATAATATGTATTTCGGTCGTGTCCCACATACCCATTAGGATGATGAGGGGGCCAAATGCCTGCAGGATGGAAAGTATATACATATATATGGGATAGAAAACCGGTCTTATGGTCATTAAAAAAATATTAGTGCATTCGCATTTGAATACATCTCTTCAAATAATATATGGACGTTACAAATATTAACTAATATTTTTTCAAATATAAGAAAAAAAATTTTAAATTAATTTTTTTACAGAAACAATTAAACCGAATCAGATCAGATCATCAGAGGAATCACTGTCGACGTTTTACTACTTTACAAGACACAGATACAGATTCACTGTCTTCTATTGACCCATACAGACTGTTAGATGATGACCTCAGAGATGTGTACACAGACATCACGCGGGTTTGTGATACTTTAATTTTATAGTTGTTGTAAGACTGGAGTAAAGCTACTTAAGATACTTTGAGACTAAATATTATTAATGTACACCATGATTACAAATCGGATCACGGAGGTCTTTTATATAATAACTGAAATTAAAAATTATAAATGTAATTATTTTACATGAAAATTATTTTTATTTAAGTATTAGAAATTAATGCTTAATTTTAGTTTTAATATTATGCGACATTATATAACTCTAATACAATGATCGTTTAATTTTGAACATAATTCAATCATATAAATAAATATTCGATAAATATTTTAGAGGTTGGGCACATATATTATGATAGAATTTATAATATATATGTATAAAAAAACTTTCACTTATTTTGGTTTATATTGATAGTTATAAGTTTTGATCATTAATGAATCCTCACATTCCACGTTAAATTATATACCTAATGAAATTAGTTGCCGTTGTTTGTACATATTTATATAAAATATATTATGCATATATTTTATAATTTATACACTTACCTATAATTATCTGTATTTAATGGGTTAACAATTAATAGTAATAATAATCGATAAATAGTTTAAATATTTTTAAAACTATTTTTGTAATTTATTATCTAGGAACTCGAACTGAACACTAATCAAGATGAGCTACGGACGATAGCTACATATTACTTCGATGGGCAAGGAAAAGCCCTTAGGCCGATGGTGGCTATCCTGATGGCTCATGCCATAAATTACCACATGAACAATAAGTAAGTTAGCACATTTTATTTTGTTAACAATATTGAAAATGATACCTCAAATTCTTATTTACCGTGATAGTGAAAATGTGAACAAAAAGTAGATCAATAAAGTATGTTTATACGGATAGAACTGTACAACTGGTTGACATAATATACTTACGCAGGAAGATATCAAGGATATCAAAACAGGTTATAGTTCATGTAACCTAGATGTCTTACTTACATTCTTGTTCAAGTTTTATGTACACATTTTTACATCCGAAATTTAAATGAAAAAAATTGTTTTCATTAACTATGATAATATATACTATTATACTCTAAACCATTTAAATTTTATAATGCAAACCAATTATTTTAAAATAACAATTCACATTCTTTTAAAAATATAATTATGGAGCATATATCTACGAATATAGAATTACGAAATCCTACCAAATACCGTAGATGACAATACGCATCAATACCATATCAAGATGCCATACAAAAATATCCAATATTGTATATATATATATATATAGGTAAGTTTCGTATGTTAGCTCCTTTATACAAAAATTAATTATATTAATTATCGTATCGAATTACTTGATAAATGATAAGCATAAATTGCTTCTGTCTAACTTTTATTTTAACACTAAACGGCTTAAAATATATAATACAAAAAAGCCCAAAGGTAATTCATATACAAAACTGCCGTGTTTATAAGCGACCACATGTTTTTGTAGGGCGTGATATAGTCTTGTGTTTGGCCGCGAGTGTCGCGTATTGTCATTTATAGTATATAGTATATAGTATTTGATCATGTAGGTACTATATCCACAAATCAATTATGATATATTTTATATGTTATGAAATAGTAAGTAGTTAATAGTTTGTTAAGTACCTAATCATTAGAAATTATATTCTTAAAAATTGTACGATAACAATTACAATGGTTTTAACTTTTTTTGGAAATTTTAATTTTAAATTAAATGTTGGTGATGAATTAAGATTTAGCTAAACTAAGTTCATACATTTACTTGTAATAAAAGTGTCGTATATTATAGTAGTTACAATATTCTTACGGTTACAGTGGTTTGGACAAAAAACAAAGAGAAGTAGCTATGATTGCAGAAATGATCCATTCTGCATCACTAATTCACGATGATGTCATTGATCAATCAGACTTTCGACGGGGAAAGCCGAGTGTAAACGCACTTTGGAGTCACAAAAAAGTAAGTAACACACATTTTTTCTAACTATTTTGGTATCGGTGTATAAGTTTATCTTCTTTATCTTTACTATATTTTACGAATTATATTTTATAACAATGCACAAAATTATAAATATCAAATATTAAATTGTAGTATAATATGAAAATAAAAAATATTTCGCTTGGACTTCCGGTTTTTGACGATACATGTTCTTGACTACAAATGCTTAAATGTTATTTTATCAGCAGATCGATGTTTTTTTAAAATATCCCTATTTTATAATTGTCCAAAACTAAAAAAAAAATAGTCATCATGCATTTCAAATATTTTCAATAGTTATAACTTCTAATTTCTTACCTAAGCATAAGCTATTTATGTATAAAATAAAGATTATAAATATTTACTAACAACATATACTCACTATACTTACTAAAAAAGATAGTTAAGAGGACGTTATACTCGCATGTGTCTCCGTCTTACAAGTGCGTAATATGGCGAATTGTAAGCTCAGCAGATCACGCTTATCTCAGTTAGCTTAAGAATTAGAGTAAATTGACCTTTTATAAAAATTAAAGGTAAGATTATTATCTAGAGCTTCTTGTGGGGTTTTTATTATATTTTCATTTTAAAGCGAGTTATGAGATTTTCGAAATTGTTTATACATCTTAAAATACTCATAACTCGCATTAAAATTAAAATATAATAAAAAGACCACCAGAAGCCCAGATCTTACCTTTAATTTTTATGAGAGATCAATTTACTCTAATTCTTAAGCTAACTGAGATAAGCGTGATCTGCTGAGCTTACAATTCGCCATGTTACGCACTTGTAAGATGGAGACAACACATGCTGGTAAAGCGTCCTCTTAATAGCTATTTCGTATTTTAGTTTTCGATTTTAAATGTCGTAATTAATTTTTTCTAATGTATAATAATAAATAAGACTGTTTTACTTTAGGGCATACCGGGTGATTCTTTTATCGAAGTATATTTAAAAAACTATTTACGTTTATAGAAAAAAAATGTTAATGGTTTTAAGTCTTTAATTTTATACCCCAAAACAGAATGTTTTTCTGAGTGAGTGTTAAATGTATAAAAATAAAATTTAGGACGAGTATATTTTATGAGTTGTGTTAAGTGGTACTGTGCACTTGACAGTGGCACCCCAAAAAATGTTGGTTCACTACTCCGCACATCAAAACTTTAAATACCTTAATATGAATTATAACTTAGGCACAACTAAATGACTACTCGTCTGAATTTTGATTTGTATGTATCAAAATACTTCGAATAATACTGTGCTTCGTTATGTGAAATTATACGCGTATTTGGTCAGTTCAAAACTTCAAAATTATAACGATAAACAATTGTACACAAATATTTTCAAAAACTATAAACATTTTTTAGTAGCCAGTGTGTAATGTTAAAAGAGTGATCTGGTGTATATGTATACATATATTATATATATATACATATGGTAATTTGAAAATAAGTAGGTTCCCAGTCCATTAAAAATTGTTGGACCTTGATCTTAGCTCTGAGGTAATAATCAGAGTAGGTAACAAATACCTCACGACATGGAGATAGTGACAAAAAAAACGACTTTAGATCTAAAATAAGATCGTCTTTTAATACTGTACAACTTCGAATCCTAACAATTTTAACAATTAAAAAAAAATCATGTTGAAATAATATGTGTCATATTCAACATACTTTGATGAGTGTATATAGTTGTGTTATTTATCCCTTTAAATTTAGCTTATAATAATGCTATTATGTGGTTATCTAATGTTGTATTACATTATTGATCCTATATTTTTTGAAAATTAATAAATATTAATGTGTATTACTGATAAAATGATGAATGATGATGTACCATAATACTGACCTTGACCTCCTGTAACCGTTATGATTTTACCTCAAAATAATACAAACAAAATGGCTCTTAGTATATAAGTAGAACAATTTTAAAACCTTTTGAAGTATTATATTGCTGTCACCTATACATATTATATTATATACTATATTTACTATTAAGAAGAGGTCACATATTAACATAATATTACTCTTTAAAAATGGTACTTATGTGGTAAACAAATGGAGAAAAACTGTAATTTTAGTAAACTTATGTGTCAAACATTTATGAAAGTCTTAAAATTGTATAATGTGACGTTTGAACCAAAAGAGTAATTATGATCAATTAGTACTGATTATGATTCTATTAATTCAATTCTGTCTCACTGATAAATGTTCAGGCGTTATAAGAAGTTGAGCTACTATATAATGCCTGATCTATATATTATTCTAAAAACAAACAATCGCGATTGTATTATAATTATTTGTTGTTTTATTTTATATTGTTATTTTTTCTAAATATCTATCAGTTTTTAAATAATGTTAAACATTATATTATTATTTATTATACATTTTTTTTTAAATGCACGTGTATTCTATAAAAAGAGATGTACAGCATTCGGGTCGTGTAGAATACAGAATATAATAAGTTAGGTCCTGTGTGTATAGTCAGAGGAACGTATTGGTGACAAGTGTCGACAATCATGATTATAATACCTCTAACAACAACAACAACGAAGACTATATTATTATAATGTGTATATAGGTGCTACATCATACATCGCGATGAGATGATGGTAATTAAATCCGACGCGGCGCCGGTGACCATTAACCGACCCGGCTAAGACCGATATATCGATGAATGAAGAAGGTTTGGCACCGTGGGTTTACCGTGGTTATACTTTCACTGTATAATATAGGCAGGCAGGTAGACAGGCATAATAAGGTACTGGTAGGTACGCTCAGAGACCCACTTATTACGCGCGCTTCGAGCCGCTGCGGCGGAGATGTCTGGTCGCGGAATACCGCGCACGCGGGTATCGATCAATTTCACTCAAGCAACCCGATAAACTCACACAGTTCTCGAAAGCGGTCTTTTATAAGAAAGTCGAGTGCGGGATGTCTGTATTTTGTTGTTTTTTTTTCGTTTCTCGTTAATGCAGTATACCATAAACGCCAGTCTTCGC
>PVMI01070211.1:0-12846 GCA_008528875.1 Aulacorthum solani | reverse complement strand
ATATATCAACAGATATCTACTATAGTCATTTATGTATGAAGATGTCACTACTTTATAGTTTATTGTCAATATTGTTACCAAGACCCTCCGCTCTTTTTTTTTTTTTGTATAGGTTTATATTATACAATCTGTAAACAATTTTTTACATTCAGCCCATATTAAATTAAGTTAAGTAATCAGGAATTTTAAGCAAAAAAATCATCCATTGACAAAACTTCTGTTTGAGTGGTTGATTTTAGTCCTTGAACTTATATTTTTTATAAATAAAACAAAATAAGCGTTTATCCTTGCTTTTATCATAAAAATTATTATATATATTATATATTAACCTATTATGATAATGATAACTTTTATAAATTATTCACTATAGGTTTTACCTACCTATCTAAGTTCAAGAGGATGGTATACCCTCATGTGTTGTTTCCATCTTAGAAATATTAAACACAGCAAATTGTACATTCTAAGTAATCCAATACTCAACTATGTTATGTTTAACATTAGAGTGAATTTACATATTATCAAATAGAAAAGTAAAAACTATCTATTAAATTTCAGGTTTTTTTTATATTTTAAATTTGTATGCAAGTTATGACAGTTTTAAAACATACTAACAGAGACAATGCATCCTCTTAATGTATTAAGCTCGGTATTAAGTTTTTTTGTTAAGTTTACTATAGATATTGTTTATATCTTGTATAATTTTATAATTTATGACATAATAATCCATTACCTACTTATAAAATAGCAAAATACAAGAAACAAAACTGAAATGATTCATACTTTTAATACTGTTAGGTATCACAGCAAATAAGATTTTAGATTTTTAAAATTATTCTAAGAATGTAGTGGATCTGTAACATTCTCAATGTAATTTTTTATAAAAAATTATTAGCAGTGTACTGTAGGTATTGTGATATGTGCCTACCATTATTTTATTTTCCTTACGATTAGTATGACCAGTAGCCAATAATAAGATATTGGGTAGATATTTGATACCTAAATAACTAAATATAATAATTACATTTATTTAGTACTTCTAAGTGGTCCGACTGTATAATTGTCCCTTACATCACAGAATATAGCAACTTCCATTACTCAAGGTCCTTCACTTATACATTCCAAGTTCTTCTTGTTTAAAAAGTACGTGGGATTTACTAATAACTAATAATATCATACATAGATCAATTAAAAATATTTATAGTCTACCTATAAGCAATTTCTATATAGGTATTTACTTCCTTTTTTTCTTATCTTAAGTTAGGTATTTTATTCATCTGACACAAATACCCTAAGATAATGAAGACAATAGAGCGGTTACCTTGGGAAATAACTTTATTTTCAATAAAATGACCAACTACCAAGGGAATAACTTATTAAGTGTTTAATAGTACCTATATTGATAGAGCTATGTGTTACGTGGGATAGTATTACGAGTACATATTTATAGCTAATAGATAGGTCGTAGTTATTAATTTTTATCATTTTTGTATTATGATTATATTGATGTATTATCTTCTAGCAACACAGACAAAAACGCATTTACGCAAAATAATGTTTTATGTTTTTGAGTAATTTTAGAGTACACCACCCAGTACAAAAACGATAGAAAATAATATTTTTGAGGGTATGAGTGTATGACTTATTAATTTGTCCCAGGATTTGTCTAAAGACTAAATATCGTCTCGAAATAATTTAAACATACCTAATTTTAATTAACAAAAAAAAAATTTTTGTATTTTAAAAGTTTTTTTTTCTTTTTGGAGTAAACAATATATATCTTCGGGGCATAATAGGTTTAATGGTTAGGGTGGAATACATACAAATTAATTTTATAAATCGAGTTCAGAATTTAACTATTGACACTCGCCGATTGATTTCATTTTTTTCAAGTATAATACAGTCAAAGTCAAATAAAATATCAAATCAATATGTCATAGACGTCAATCCTTAAAGATATTATTGTCTTCTATAATTTGTAGAATAGGTGATTTTACTCTTAGATTACTCAAAACTCATAAAAAACAATTGTAGGTGAAAGTGTTTTATCTATGTTACGCGTGGGTCTGAAAGAGAAAAAAATATTGCGCCGACATCCTTTTAAATGACATACCTATTTTGAGTTCAATAAAATGTTGTTTGTACCTTTAGTCTACCGCTGATATAGGCTAGTCAACTTTAATCCAACTTTTTTAGTATTTTACTGTGTATAAATAAGAAATATAATAATTTTACTAAGCTAATTATAACATTCTTTGCAAACTTTTAACTTCGCCCTATATGTCTTATTATGCAAAGAATTAATCGTTCACACCATTAAATATATTTTGTGATAAACTATAATTACATTTTATTTACTAAATATACTAATTAACTATAAATGTTACATTAGTATTAATTAATATTTATAAATATTTATAAATTACAATCTAACAACTCATATAAATGAACACTTGTTATAGTATAATAAATATTATACTCTCTTGCTTACTTTTAAATCATACATTTAGGTATGCATCATAGACCATAGCAACTATAAGCTATAACAATTATTACATGTTTAATGAGATAAACGATTAAGTGCTTATTTACAGCTGTATAATGTAATTAGCGAGGTAATTAGTGTATATATTATTGATTAATAACATGAGACAAGTGTACAATGATAGAAAAAGATAAAATAGCCTTTTAAAAGTAAATACTGAGTCAAAAATTATATTTAAAAAAAACTAGGTCTGCTGCGTAAAAAACGCTAAGCTTAAAAAACAATTGTGTCTGTGTTTTTTGATCATTTCGCTAAAAGTACAACTTATCTTAGTCATCTTGCATTAATTTTAAAGCTTTTATAAACGCCAACCCTAAATTTTTTATAAAACTAATCAAAATAAAAAATTCAAATGGCTGTAATGGTTATAATTATTAGTCATCATTTTTTTTAAATTGCATTTTGTATAGAAAAAAATTATATAAAAAATACTAATATTTTAAGTTTCTACAATTAATATCTGTTAAATCACAGAAAGTATTAAAGATTACCCATTTTTAAATTACAACAAAATAATGTTGTCAAAAACTGGTCAACAGCGTAAATACTTATCTGTTTTTTTAAATGTATTTTTAGTTTTTCCCGATACTTTGAACATATTTCTGTGGATTTTTTTATTTTCGACCCTCTCAAAGAAATAATAATTATTATTATTAGATACAATTTGCTACCAAAAACCATGTTCGAAATTTTAGACTGGATTTTTAGTTTTTACTGCTCCATAAAGTGAGGACAGACAAAAATGAATAAGCATATTATAACGAATTATCAAAAATGGTGTATTTATATCGGTAAATTTATATTGTAAGTAAACAACTTGTTTAACTGTTAATTCAAATTTAAAACGAAAATTAATCTATTTGATTTTTATCGATCGAGGAATGAACAAAATTATTACATCTCAATTAATTTCCCATGTTCGGTTCTGAACTTCTAAGTCATAATATGATGAAGATTGCATTATGGTCTCAATCATCGTACTTTCTATCAAGCGTGATTTTAACATGGAAATACGTTTCTTGTACACGTTTATACCTATGGTGCTGCTGTAGAGTGTAGAGTAGGTTGAACTGTTGAAGAAGTGTTACGAAACTGTTATTATGTCCTGCTATATCGAATGGGTGTGTAATGTGTACCTTACATACATCATAGTATTATTATACGCGTGGTAAGGTATGTGCGGAAGTTGTCCAGTTAAGTCGCGCGGTAAACACCCGTGCTTGCACTCCGAGGCGGGGATTGGTAAAATGTATTTGATAACTTTGTCGAGGTCATTGACAACTGGAAAACGAAAACGGCATTCTTATTAGTTATTATTCAGTGGAAATGATAATTATTGTTAATGAAAACAATCGACTTGATTACGAAAACATCGACAACAAACGGTTAAACGAATAGAGTAGGACGCGTCTAGGGTATTCGAGTTCCTATACATATCACTTGAGTGTGTGGGTTACTGTGTGACGTGCGCTGACTTGTGATTACAAAATGTATAAGCCATAAGGTATTCTTTGAACAATATTATGCCATAGGCCACATTATAGGTACTTCAAAAATCAAACATAATTTATTCTTATTTTATGTAATTAATATCTAGAATATAAAATACTGCAGTATTATAATTCTTAGAAAATTTAAATAGGTACTCAAGTTGAAGACAAACTAATGAACAGAATTAAGAAAATTCGATTATTAATCTATTTATTATACCCAGTAGATAGCTATAATAAGTACCTATAAACGAAAATAATCTATGCTGTTTTTAACATGTTTAAAATGAATTATTTACCTAAATATTTTCAATTAAAATAATTACCAATCCATAGAGCGAAACCAGCAAATGTAGGAAACCAAAATATTTAATTAAATACTATTAAATTATATTATACTATATTTACTATCTACCATCATATTGTACTATATTTATTTACCTACAAAGTACAAACCTCTAAATAGTCATAAACTCATAACTCAACAAAGTATATCTATAGTTAATGGTTATATTATGTCATGTATTTTATTTACCTTACGGAAATTCAAACAGCGAAGTGTTCGAGCGTAGTCAAACATTTTCCTACTTCTTTGTTGCGTATTTATGTTTTACACCAACAAATTATAAATAATATAATTCCTTATACGTGTGCTAACTGCTATAACTGCTGGTTAAATATACACGCTCCCTTCAAAATCCCATGTAAGATTCTTTTGAGATTACATCTGGGACCAATGATATTTATATTTAAAAATAAACAAGTTTACAATGTTTTCCGTATTTGTGTTCTTTTTATTAAAACGATTTAAAAACGTTTAATTTTTATTCTATATTTTTTTTCATTCAATAATATTAATTATAAAGTTATTATACTAATAAGTGATAACTAAATAACTTAACTAAGCTTTTAAATGCCTAACTACATTTTATCTTTTTAATATAAATTAAAAATTGTTTTCTTTTATACTTGAATAAAGTTGATAAAATATTACATATGTCCTTAGTTTTTTGACCAAACAAATCGCATTAATTGTATACAGTATATAAACGCTAATTAAAGACACATTAAACAAATTTGTGCTGAGCCTTGCACTTCGAATTTTGTTTTTTAGTTGGTTGTTTGTTATGTTAAGTAATACAAATGTCCATGCTCTCCGTATGAATTTGTTACTGTTTTTTAGATTTGATCATGCTCATGGCTTACGCATACTACTACTATTTTTTTTAATGATACACCACTTTTTCAATACTATTTATTGTTACCCATGGTTTGTAGTGGCTTAACCTCGGACTTAATCAACATTCCTTGTCCGAAATTGATAGAAGTTTAAACATAATTGGTATTTTTGGCGACACTAGAACTTCTTTCGTTACACAGACATTTTCGAACCCCCAAAGTTAGTTCAACCACCAAATAATCTCTTTTATTATGTTGTACGATAGTTTTTTCTTACCTTTGTATAGATTATAGAACTAGGAAAATATATCGGTGTTTCATAGTTTTACTTGAATAAATAGGATTTATAGGATCATTTTAATAATTTTAACACGGTGTATAGCAATTGATATTACTTACTGCCTGAAATTCAGTTAATTTTAGAGTAACATTCTCGTTAATTAGAGATATATAGTATTATAATATAGGAGGGGACGTGCATTAACGACTAACAAGAAAATTAAATTTAAATTGCCTGGCTCCATCCAAAGATGTTAATAACTAATAAGTACTATTCGAACATAGATATCGTAGGTTGTTTTATTCTGTTTTAATTACCACAAGCATATAATATGATTATATTAAAATTAAAACCCATAATAAATATTTTTAAACAATAATTTTAAATCAAATTAAATTGACGGAATAATATAATTTTCGTTTCTCTGTAATTGGAACTTTCTTATATGTATATTTAAATAAAAACAGTCTATAGGTACATTTACAATCTCTAAATACTATTATTATTACGTATAAATATTTAAAAAATAGTAGGTACTACACATAAAAATGAAATAATATTAAAATGTAATTAAATTCATGAGATGGAGACATTGCCCATTTGTTTTGTGGTACCTCAACTATCCTAGGTTTTATAGTTTAAGTAGTCTAATAATCTATAAATTATAATTAATCAAAAGTTATGTTACTGTTTAACAAACATTGCCGTTAGTATAGTATAGTATTTATAATCAATGCTTTCTAGTACATATTCATTTTTATTTCAACTTATACAGGTGAGCTACACGTGTAAGGCGGTGTAACGCGACTTATAAGTTGATATAAATTATAGGACAACAGATTATTACTTTCAACAAATTATTAATTAATTATAATCTTCTGCAAAAATATATAATGTATAATTTTTAATATTTTCACGTATTTACAGGTGATCAATGATTGTCGGAATGAAAGTTTGAACCTGTACAACCAGTTTGGCATTGCTATGAAAAACGTGTTTGATATTCAGGTGAGTCCGCTAGTGTTATTATTGAAAAAAAAATAGTTTAAAAATTATAAGTTTAAAGTCGAGTTGTGTGTTGCTGAAGCATATAAACTATCTTTTACCTATTTCAACTGAACACACCTAGTTTTATTTGTTCTACGCCCGCACAATATTTTTATGGCACACAACAACTGGCACAGAATAAATGAAATAATTTAATTTATTGTGTGCAACCTGTAACAGTTTTTTTGTTTCGTGTGGTATAATAAATTGATCTGCTAAATTGTATTACATTCACGAATGTTCGTGTCTAGATCTGATTTGCGCAAATAATGGTATAGTTATGATTGCCATGAAATTAAAATATTTTGTTAAACTGTCGTTCGAACCTTCTAGATTAAAATTAATTCGTAAAATACAAATTCTGAACCTAATTGGAGTCATTACAATGTTATGCGTTTATCACTTTGGGATTGGGGGGCGAATGTTGAGAGGATTTAAGTATATATTTTATATGGAAATATATTACATTTTTTAGTTTTAAGGCATATTTTATGATTTTAAGTACTTAAATATTTTAGTATAATATGACAATATATTGAAAATTCCTATTACACTATTGTATTAAATCTTATTAAGTATTGATAATAACTATTCCAATATGTTACCAATTTGTACAACTATATTTTTGCCATAATATAGATTAATTAAAATATTTGAGTATATGACATATTTTTCAATTTTAGGCTGCCATTGCTATTATTCAATTTCAAGAAACTGGACAACCGGTTTATAAGGCAAAAAATCTTAGTCTAAATGCCATATGTGAAATGTATGGTTTGCCAATAAACTCATCCAAGGATCAGTTAAGAGCACAAAATAAAAAAGATCAAAGGTATTGGCTACGAAGGCCATTATCTAAGGATATGCTCGCTTACGCTGCCAGTGACGTATTAATTCTCATGCCTAAATTGTATAAAATTTTATCTGCGTAAGTATTTTGTGTATAGTTAACATTATTTTTAAATAAGTTATTTAAATAATCCCTTGAGTAATGAGAGTATCTACGTAATTTGATAATAGTAGATATTTGTAGGGTGCATTATACAAGGAGTTAATGATATTATAGGGTTTCATGACACTGACACAGTGACACAACACACCCACATTACAGTACCTTATACTGTAACGTATAATATGCCCTGTAAATATATATATAAATATTATAGCTATTAGTAATATTTATATTCAAATTACGATTTTGTTGTTTCAAAATTGTTATTTATCTGAATAAATTATGAAAATATGATCATAGTTTGAAAGTCAATAATATAATTCATTTATTAAGAATAATATCATTAAAAGATTTTTATAAGGAAAAAAAATATTCCAATTGTTAATTCTATTGTAAGCTCAATGAATAAATCTAATTAAATCATTTTTTGTAAACACCTTTTATCCCACAACTAACTCGATAATTTTGTCAATAATCCGACAACTCTAAAGAATCTGTCAAATTCTTAGTTTATTTTAATGAAAATTAAGATTTGGATAACTGAATAATATTTAATATTTGGATATTAGATTTAATTCAGATTTCTCACCCTTACTAATTTTGTAACTACCTTATTTTATACACAAGTTTTTCGTAGTTAAGTAATTTGTTTAATATTCATTGTTATATCAATCTAATTTTGTACCAGCCAATAAAAAATATTTTATTTTTAAAATGACATGTTCACTTAAATGACGTTAGCTTTTTTTTATTGTCTTATAGTCAAATTCATCAATCCAATACTAAACTGCTCGAAGAGTTATGCGAAGAACAAGCGTTTTTGTACATTTCTCCAGATAATGTTCAAAAACGTAAGCACCAGCGTAAAATTGATAACGAGTTGCAAGTTCTTAAGGAAAAATTGTCTACTGATAATGGAAAAAATGTTGTTCTCAGTAACAGAGAATTGAGATTATTAAGGTATTTTAATTAGTTTCAATCAAATATGTTGACTTAAATATTCTTTAAACCTAAACTATGGTTGTAGGCATTTGGAATTAACTGAGGAAGATAAAGAAAAGTTAAAAGGATCCACAAAGGTTGCAAAAAAGTTAGAAAAGATGGAAGGAAAAAATATGTAAGAAGTGAAAATAATTGAATCAATCAATATCATTAATAATATATTAAATAATGTCTTATAGGAAATGCAATGGAGATGAGTGTGATTCCAATGAATTCCTTAGTTTAGACAGCAATATCAGTGGCAAATCAACATCATCAGATAATTCTGCATCTGGTAAATATTTTATAATAATAAATATTTTTTTTGATTTTTGATTTGTTCTATTATTTACTAATAATCTTCAATATTTTAAAAAGGAGAATCCCAATCTATCGTGTCCGAACAACCACTAAGCCTAACTGAATCTATGCAAAGGCTGGATGATGTATTATCTGATAAACTTATGGATCGTTTGGAAAAAATTGAGCGTCTTGAGTCATTGTTGACAATGGCCATGGATGCAGAGCCAGACCTAACAGATAGTTTAGATACTTCACCTTTGAGTTACAAGTGCACGTGCCGTTTATTTGCTACAGACACTGTTGACATGTCCACTCAAACTGAACCACTATAATCCATTAGTGTTGGGAAAAAAAGGAATACTTTGGGTTTATTATTTAAATTTTTTAAATTTTATGCCTGGCCATGGCCTCTGAGCCTAATTGTTTAGTTTACGATCAGGTTTCATATTACTTTTGATTAAAGTAAAAAGTGATATTGGAAAATCTGGGTCTATGTATATAATACAAATAGAGAAACTAATTAACAGGGTTGAGTCTGTACAATATCCGTCCATAATATTATTATACCTGCTATATTTTGTATTACGATATAGCAAAGGTTATAAATAATATTCAAAATTTGACAGCAATAAAAAGAAAAAACCGTCAAAGGCGGTTAGACAAATTAGACTGAAAAATATTATATTTTTATTAAATTTGCGCTAGCATCACGACGTGCCTATTTAGATTTTAGATAAATTAATTATAGATGACTTTGTTTGCTCAAACAGTATTAACCTAAATTATAGTATTGCATTGTGAAGTCCATGTATTAAAATAAATAACATGAACGTCAGGGATTTCAAAATAAATGCTTGGTATTTTGAAAGTAGACTTTTAGCTGTACACCTATTTAACTTCAATAACCCAAACATGTATGTACTTGTTTTTCTGGGAGCCCCCCTCCCCCAGTTAATTAATCATAACCAATATAAATTACAAACTCAAAGTTTCATTACATAAGTAAGAATTGATTTTGGGTAGGAGGGTTCAAAAATTCCCAATTCCCCCTATGGCCCTGTATACATGCCTGATAAGGTGGATGGACATTTTCTCCCTGTGTATATTATGCATGTATATTTTACACACAGTTATTTTTGGACTGTATAAATTCTGCAATTCACTATTGTCTATCTTATTAATCATTAAGATAACCATGATAAAATAACATGGTATGATGGCAACAATATTGTTAAGTCTTGACAAAACCAATGAAAAGTGGCAAACTAGATACTGATTGTTGATGGGGCAATGAGTATGCTTATCATTAAATTGCCATCATACTATGTTATTTTATCAAGAAGGTAACTGCCGATTATAGAACTGGAGAAGTAGTTAACAGTTGGGATATATCATATACATAAGCGTGCATAAATATTACTGGCAGGGTAGTCATATATAACACAATACACACACACATATATGTAAACCTATAATATATTATATTCTTATTCACTCCTAAAGTTATAAAAGCAAATTTATGTGGTAATTTTTTTACACATATTCTTACATATTACTATAAACTAATATTATCATGATAATATTGAATATTGCGGGGGAAAGTTCACAGAGTAGTGAAGTGCCTACCCTGACAACCCTGTGTGCACGCTTATGTTCATCTATATTATATTACATAATAATAAATGCTTGGTATGATACAAATATAAAATTGTATGCTGTGATCAGATTAGTTATTGCAGAGCACCTACCACCTGTTGAGTGGCTGTGTAGTTTCTTGAATTATAAATGTACAATATTATTTAGTTATGTATAATGGATGAAATAAATTTTTTAAGACATTGCATGTTGGGCATTTAAAAAAATTACAAATAAATATTAAAAATTAAAGAAACATTTTAAAGAAAAAAGTAACCTTTTTTAATATCAGTATTGTCCTTACGTTTATGATATCTAAATTAATAAATTAAAATCATATCATTGTTATATACATACCTATGTACTTATATTAATTATGGATTTATTCATATATTTTTTTTTCCTTAAATTAATAACTATATACTTTTTTACTTTGACAGTTATATATTTTATTATTACTTTATAATATTATAATGTATGTGAACAATTTCAAAATTGAGGGAGGAAATGTCCTAAATTTGCGTGGTATAACCATATTTGTCTTCCTTGAGTGGTGTTATTGTACATTGTTAACAATATTCTTAATATCATAATATTTATATATCGGCGTTGATAATGTTATTAAGTATTACTATTTTATTATTGTTAGAAAAATATTTTAATGTAACTTAAAGAAAATTGGTTGTATTTGTAATTTACACTCTTACAAGTTGTATTTAAAAAAATAATTGTGTTATTTATTTACTAACCAAAGTTATAAAAATAAAATGTATATTTGACAAAACAAAAAGATAAACTGAATTATTTTTTCTTTTAAAAATTTTTCGATCCAATAATATTACCTGTCTATATTATGTAATTACTATACTGTTATTTTATAACATATTTTTTTATCATGTTTGATAAGTGTTGCAGCTAAAAATCATATTAAATTTGACTAATATCTAGATTCTAATAATTTCTAGGTACTCAAGGGCTAGGAGGTATCTATGATGTGGAAAAAATATTTTAATACTGTTGAATCTATAAAATTTAGTATTCACGGCCATTTATGAATAATTCAAATATCTTAATTTTAATTATTGTTGGCATTGATTATTTTAATGTAACATAAACGTGTATAAAACGTGTACCCCACCAGGTTAAAGTGTATTATTATCGACAGGCATATGTGCATAAACAAAGTTGCTGATATTGTGTTGCCTCATCTTAAAATTGGTCGCTCGTAGCGGCTGTAGCTTAAACAGCTAGACCAAGCTATAATAAATACAGCGTTTTCCAGAAGACAAAAGCCATTCCTTGTTTTTTATATTGTGATGAGGCCTTTATTCAAACAATCAACAATGCATCGTTGTGAGAATATGGGAGGGAGGATCAGATCTTCAGATTAGAATACATATTTTTAACAGCCACAGTGACATCATCATTTTAATAATATCATATTATTTTGCCACGACGATGACGTTTAGTAGGTATACATTCATACTATATAAAATCTATGTAGAGGATGCCCGCGACATAGGTATTGTCGTAAAAATATATGATACTTCTAGATTAATGTAGCTTTTTCCCGAGAAAAAATAAAATACTAAATCATCGTACCATACTTACTTATTATTAGTTATTATTAATTCACTACAATTTTTAACAATAACACTAAAAAAAAAATGTTTATGATATTTGTGAGTAGGTGTGAGTGAAGTCATAAGTCATAATAGTCACCCACTTATAATATGTTTATGAATCTAGGTTAAAATATCCAGGGTTAAAAAGCCAACTAATACATACAACAGAAAATCCACACAAATTATTTTAAATTATTTTTAAAAATTAATTTCAGTAAGAAAATATTTCATTTAAAAATTGCCATTTGATATTTGATTTTTTTTCATAATCTAGGTACCTACCTATCTGAATATGATGGTCATTAATATATATTATGAGCAAATAAGCAATTATAAAAACAAAGATGGTCAAGTGGGTACCGCTCTGCTGTACAGTTGTAAGTGTCTAGATTCTAGAAGGGTCACTATAACAGATGGCATGTTAAATTTTAATTCAATGATATAAAATCATTGCACAATGTTACCTACCTATAAGAAAAACAATTCTGAGCGAAGACGGTCTGTCAGCATTCGGCCTATAATATTTCCATGTGTGTCTTATGATATTATTATTATTAAAGTAATTTATTTTAGTATTAGACATAAGTACATTACTATATTAGTAATACACAATGTTAAATTGAATTGTGCCAAGAAAATTGCATTTAAAAATATTGTGTATACCGGCTATAATAGCTAATAATATAGGTAGGTACTTTAAAAGTTTCAAGTTCAAATACTCCCGAATAATATTTTTAACTACCTATATCAAATTTTAACTTAAAATATTTATAAAAATAAACTGTATTTATATATTTTTAGATTTTTTAGTT
>PVMI01070095.1:0-13561 GCA_008528875.1 Aulacorthum solani | reverse complement strand
ATTGTATATAAAAATGTATCGATCAAATTTTGATTTACACTTTGTTGGGAACGAGTAATTTCATGAATTTAGTATGGACCTTATATCCTGTAATTATTCATTATAATATAGCTCAAAGGAGTTATTACATATTTTATATTATTATATACGAATTTAGGTACAATAGGTATAATAGCTGCTAGACATGTAACCTAAACACATTCGAATTATACCGGCAAACATACCAAGCAGTGAATTAATCAATAACTTTTTTCTCACTTTCTAAAATTTGAATCTGTTAATTCTTTCAATATTAGAGGATCTATATTATTTATAAAATTATTTTTGTTCACTTAAACATAGAAAAGAAATATTAAGTTTGTTACTCTTTATTATTATTGTTATTGATTATGTATTTAACTTATTTAATGTTTATTATTTTCTATTTTTTTCCCTAAAAAGTACTACTCGATAGTAAAATTGTGATTTCTATTTTCTATAAGAACTTTCAAATGTTGCACAATAATATAAAATGCTGCATAGCACAACTTAATTGTATCTGAAATTATTTGAAGATTAATAATCATAAGAAATCAGATATTCGCTTATCAATAAAATGTCTGCTGTATTTGTATTATTTCTTCTTGCATAACTGAGAAAAACCAGAAAATACTATTTCTAAACATCAATTAAATTCGGTTTCCATTTTTACCGATATTTTTAAAATCATCCTGCTTGAAGCTTTTGGCAAATTTTTTTTGACCCAAATATAGGTTAACTGGGTAGTAAATAAAAATAAATACAACCAATAAATGTGTTGCTTTATTTAGAGTAGCGACTAGTTAATACATTTATTTTGAGTAAACAATTGTGTACACAAAAACAAAATATTATTCAAAATTTAGTGATTCAATATTGTATAATTATAATTTTAGATGATAACATTCAAACAAATTATTGGAAATAAGTTAGGTATTGTGAGGGACACTAACACAAACTACATGGTTGAACATTTTGAATACATTCATTATATGTTAAATATATACACATTATACATATGACAAGTGTCTTATAGTTTATAAATTCTATATATAGGTATAGGTGTACACACTGCACCATATATTATAAACACATACTCTGCTTACCTTCAATATCATAATTAAAATTTTAATTACTTCCACGTATCTTTTATTAAAATCTGATAAAGATGAAAGGGAATTGAAAATTTATTAAAATTAATTTTAGAGTTTTAGGTTTGCTTTTTTGAAACTCGAATTTTAAATAGATCAGCACATATACTTACCATGGCTGCCATAACCAGATGTACAGGTCGAATATATACTATGTAGTATAAATAATGAATGGCTTACATTTTGAACGTGTTAAAAACATTCTAGTTACATTATTTTTTACCAGTGAGGAAAAATAATAATCATTTAATAATAAATTATGCGTCGTAATAATTAAGATAGTATGAGTTGCGAATAATGTGAAAAAGTGGTCATTAGGTGTAACTGAATCGTGATCACAACTCGTAATTTTCTGCTTGAGCTTCTGTGCGATCTTTGTATTGGTCTTACGTATTTTAATTTTTGACAATTAAATAATTTATTTTCAAATTTATTGTGTTGCATTATTTTTATGAGAGAAAACAATATAAGCACTTGAATTATTACGTTATATAAGCACCTACTAAATGTCTAAATCCTTGATTGTCAATTATCATACTATTATATTGTATGTAAATGAATAGAATACATATCGAATTACGTTAGACTGTATTTGTTTCCGTCAATAATCTATTTCTATATACTTCAATTTTTTAAAATTATTTCTATGTTTGATAGTAGCATGTCTATTGTTTTAATAAGTAGTTATGTATATATATGTATATGCTGCTACACACATTTTATTATAATTTTGATTAACATTTCCAAGTACTTACATACATTTATGAATACTTAATTTATTTATGAATTCATATAAAAATTAACACACAAAAAAGACATTAAAAAATAAAAATAAATAATAATAAACGTGAACATTTATACAGTAATTATTTTGGAAAATCGTGGGAGTATTTGTGGGACATAATACGTATTTACTTAATCGTAAATTTATATTAATTAATGATAAATATTAAGTAAAACACAATCAATTTGTAAATACTAGTTGGTAGGTATTTAGGGATGTTATACAATGATGTTCATCAATTCTATAGAAATTACTTAGTTAAATACTAAATACCCAGAATTAAATTATATTATAAGTGAATCATAATGAATTTATTAATTTATTAATTCAAAAATGTGTGTGGCCTATGTAGATTCAATTTCATCAAATACGTTTTGTGAGCAAATAATTTGTAGGTATAATCAATATGTATCACTATATAATGTTAAAAAATAAACAATATACAATAGGAAAGTAAAAATTAAATAAATAATAATTATAATTAGCATGGTTCTATACCAAGGTATAGTTAAAGTATTTATTTTGTACCTATAGTTTAGAAATCACTTTTTATGGGTTGGTATTGCGTGTTTCTCCTTATTTGCTCTACCTTAGAATACAAAATGACTAAAAATTAGAAAATTGGCTTTTTTAAAAATGTAATTAGTTTTAAAGTCGAGTACCTGCTAATTAAAATTGTATCCATGAGTTTGAACAGTTTCGTTAATTATATTTATTTTGTTGATAGAAGTTTGGTACGTTCTTATCGGTGAATGAAGGTTTTGGAAATAGCTGTAATTATTAATTTCGGTGTGTAATTGAACGGCTGATTTTCGGAGATCACTCTGAGTAGAAATGAGTTGTTTTTTTTCACTCTGTAACTGATTGAAAATTATCCACAAATATACTCGGTAATTTGAAATCCAAAATTTGAAATTTAAATACAAATTTTCATTAATATCCTCGGTTTTAGTTCGGATAAAACCAACTTTCCGAAAACAATTTCGGATTAGTGCAGGTGGTATGTTTTCCCAGACATTGAAAATCATATGCATGGAATCTGAGACTGAGATTTCAGCACTATTATAAGAAGTAGGCAAATTTTCGGCATTACCTGCGGTTGTAGATTTTATTTGTTTTAGATAATAACCATATGTTTTTTCGATGCGCATAATATTCTGTCGAAGAGGGTGAACAGATACCATGCTACTTGGTAAATATTTGATTTCGATGTTTTTCAGTTCTATTTGTAAATCTACCATCACATTGTCAATGATGACCAAAATTTTTCTTCCCGATAACTCTTCGTCCAACCTTCTTAAAATTGACGCGTAACAGCTACTCATCCACGTATTATAACTGGCTTGAAAATGTACAGATAATGTTTTTACGTCTTGAAAATATCGTGGAATGTGAATATTGTCTATGATTCTGGGGCACATTTTATCGGTTCCCGTTATATTGGACGCAAATATAATGCTAAGTCTGTGTATACATTTTTGACATTCAATACTATCCGGAGGTCCTTTGAACTCACAATTTGAATTTGGAAGGTCACTATAGTAGAGGCCGATCTCGAATAAACTATATACGTCATTGGCGTCGTAATTGGACATGACATTTTCGAAAAAGTCTTTGACAGATTTTATTAACCCGCAGTTAGTTGCTAAAAAATTGGTGCCTCTATTTTGGTCGGCCACTAGTTGAAATCTTTTATTAGAAATATTGTATTTTTTTTTCCATTGCTCTATCCATTTATTATCAAGAGCAAAATTCTCAACTCCAAGTTCTGTTCTCAAATTTTTAGCTTTATCTAGTAAAATCATTTTACTCACCCGTACGCTTAAAATATTTGCGTATTCCAACCATCGGACCATGCTCTCCTCCATATCAATTAATAGCTTGTCATTTTCTCGTTTTTCTCGCGGGTAATAACGATGATATTTTTCTCCAATGGTTTTTACAATTCGGTGTTCTTCAATATCTTTACGGTTTTTTAACAGTGTTCTTAATGTCACCACCGAAATATTCAAGATTGAGGCAGCTCTATGTTGAGAAAGATTTGAAAGTTGTGCGACGTCGTAGCAAATCAACAGTTCTTTTTTCGCCTGAATCGATAATTTATTCCGTTCGTTCGACATGTTTTAAGGTAAAAAAAGTAAAATTAATAAACTGTAATCTATGAAACAGCGTTGGAGCGTATTTTAAACTCCACTCAACATGCTTAACACAGTACTGAGTATATTACTGTAATAAAAAGTATTGGTTTGCTTCCTGGGTTTGATACAATTTAATATAAATAACAATATCATCATTATTTGTCGATTAGTACTGACGCTCATCAAATAAAATTAATCCCAATGTGTATAGGTATTTTTGTATAATATATAAATTATTTGAATTCAATTTTACTAAAATGCGAATAGCAAACACATTAACAGCAATATTAATCACATTTATCAACACCAACTGTCTGCGTTCTTTTGATTCAAAAATAACAATAGCAACTATTATATATCGCTACTTACAGTGGTATTTTAGAAGATAAGTAATTTCAGATTAATTTAATTCGATATAGTATGTACTCCCGAAATTAAAACCTTTGTTATAATATGTTCGTCATCCTAGAGCAAAAAAGGCATCCGTATTGTGTGTTATCTAACTATACCCACCTCAGCTGTCTGTGCAATTTTACAATACAACTCCTAACTCAGTGTTACCGTGTATTTTTTTAACCAAATTTTTCGTTATTTATATTACAACTTCAAAATATTAAGAAATGCTTTTAAAAATATGTAGAACATAGGCAGGTTAATAATCTAATATACTTAACATTATTATATTATTATGTTTAGGTAATTCTTGAATGTTATGTATGTGATATTTTATTATGCTTAACATGGTGAAATTTCATTATTTTCTTGTTGTGGTGACATGGTTTTGTCGTTTCGGTAGGTTGCTCATTGCTTAACAGAAGAATTATTTCGAAGATTTAAAAAAAAAAAAAGTATTTTTACCAAATCGGCACCTCCAACACCGCCGTCGTATATTGAAGTAACCTCTGCCGTACGTCTTCGGTGGGTTGACGACGTGACTACAATTGAGGTGACAAGACAATGTTATTATCGTTTTTTATTACTATTATTGTATTTTATTATTATTTTTTTGTCAGAGGTCAATTCGGACGCCATTACGTGCTCGGGTGACAGAGATTCCGATCCGGTGGTCACCCTGTAACAATGCGTATAAAACAGAAAATTACTACATTTATTATATTATTCCCCATCTCGTCAACGCACGAATAGTGCATTAGTAGCGTCGCGCGTATCTTATAATATAGTATGTATGAAAAATAATAAAAAAAAGGTTGAAGAAAAAATATAATAATATCCATCGGATTAAAATTATGTTTTTCTTTTTTTTTTCTTTGTACCAACGCAGAGTAATTCGTGTCCAGAAAAATTGATGAATATTTTGTTGCCAATGTTTTTTTTTTTTTTTTAGATTGCTCATAGCCACCATTATAATAATGCGTAAAGACCCGCTTGCGTTCGATGTAAATCCATTTAAATCGATTACGTAAATCATCCACCATCGTGTAATACGAACTTGAAAAATTATTCTTAAAAAATGCACATAGAATTTATATGCCCAAATGGGCGAATGTAAATGGTCACCTGTGGGTATTCGTTTCGTTCTAAACGTCACGAATTAAATGTCGTTAATTTTGTTTTCACATGGTTTATAAAATTTGAAATTATTGAGAACTGCATTCATTATTATATTTGTCGCGCTTTTCTAAGAAAATTTACATAAATTAATTTATGGTGTTACTCAAACTAGTATTGTAAGGTCTTGTTCTTCAATTATGTCCATGACTTTCAATATATTATCGAGGCTTAAATATTATATATGTATCTCATATAAAAAATAATATAAAAATAAAGTGTCCACTGTCTCCAGACAGCGACCAGGCTACACGTAACATAATAAGCGTGTACATTATAATATACATTTTTACGTAAACTCGTGGCGGTTGTGAATATATATAATATGTTCATGTTATATTCAATAATTATCAATCCTCCTCTTTATGATATAGCTGTTAGATATTATTAGGTATTATGGTTCAGACATAATCGTAAAATTTTAATTAAATATGATTTAGTAACGTTTTTTATATTTCAATAATTGAAAACAACTTTAAAATGTTAGTACATATTATATGGTGACAATAACCTGTGACTTGAAAACTTAACTTGTTCTATGAGATTTAAAAAATAATAATTTACATTATTTAGCTGAATATAATATTATGATTTTTGCACATGCAAAATATTATTTTTCAACAGTACAAACTAAATATGACGTATTAAGCTTGCAATTTATGTGTTTTGATTATTAAACGTTTAAAAATTCACCATAAAAATGATTTGTTTAAAGACGGGTGCTTATCATGTAATGGACTACGTTGCAATAAATATGAATTCTTAGGAACTAAATATGCCAAGACTTTGTCAATCTTCATAATAATAATTATTTTATTGAAATTAAGGTATTTCGTTTTTTTGTCGTCTTAAATGCAAAAGATTACAACTATAAAAAAAACCGTGATCACGTGCCGTCAAATGTTTATATAACAATATAAATATCACTGGAATAATATAAAATATGTGTTGTATGAGACGAATGTATCATATAATATTATGTTATAATAGTATAATAATAAAATCTATATAGAGGCACCTTAAGCATATTATTATTATGTAACACAAAAATCTGTTAATTCTAACTGGAGAAAACATAATTTCGTTTTAAAATGACCATCGATGCGCTGCAGTGTTTGTCAATAACATAATGTTATCGTGACAAGCTTTTTGTTTGGTGTTCGGTCATTCGAAACGCGCGCGTGTAGAAAGCGATTATACTCGAATGCTCTTCAGCACATAAAACTTGATCGATTACCGGGTATAAATAGGTAAAACAGTGTAAATCGTAAAACGTTCGAAGAGAAATATTATACCTGCACATTATTATATTTCGTCCAGCTCGGTTTTTTACACAATTTTTGTGAGTTATACACCCAATACGTACACCATGCATTACAATATTGGTATTTGTAGTTTGATTTATTTTTACTATAGCTGCAGTAGGTGCATGTGCATCTTAAACATCGTCGATTCGTGTAATAAAAATAATGATGACATTCCTGTAATCCTATCATACTGTAGGCAATCCAGCTTTACCATCCGTTTCATGTAATGTATATTATATTATGCAAAAGGCGAAAGCGTGTTGCCGATTCAATAATGCACTGTCCTATTCGTATTTATAAATTTTTTCTACTGTAATTTTCAAGCAGGTCATCCCTGCATCCCACGCGCAGCAATGATTCTACGATGTCAGGTGGGTCGAGTTGACAATCACGTATTGGCTTTAAAAAACACAATAATAATAGCGCAACAACAATGTCATAAGCTCACATAGTCAGATCATTTCGACCCAACTGAATGATCACAATATTAATCCATTATTATAATGTAAAGTTATTATTATAAGCGATGTAATGAAACGAATGACAATATTATATATTATTATAATATATTTTTGCATAAATGATCCGTTATAATGTTATTGTGGGACACACCTCTGCACACACTGACCTACTCTAAAACAGTTTTCCGCCACCGACCCGGCAAAGTAGGACTTAAATCATCAGCGGACTCGCCACCACTTGTGCGTGCGCGCTTGATGGTTATTCACTGTCCGTCCACTAGCTGCTATTCGTTCTCGGAATCCATAAACGTCCGAGAACATTTTAACGACGCCGTTGACTCCGCCGACACCGGAAACCGCATAATTTTTTAATAACCCATCACCTATCCTATTGCCATTTGTCTTAATATATATATATATATATATACAGGTACGTTACGGGAGAAGATAATATTATTATTATTTTACGTTCAGCACAAACGAAAAAAAATTAACACGCACATTGAGCGCACGTAAAAACTTGAACATTTCTCGTAAATTAGAGATATTTTAAATGATAAAGCATATCTGCAGATAGGCTGTCAAATAAAAAAACACACACTTTAAGATTGAGACGGGGTGCAAATTCTGCTGAATTTTTTCCCAATTTCGTAATTTCCGTGATTATAATTACCACCTAGGTGTATATAATCTAAATAACGTTTAATTGTGTTTTTGATCACACTTCCCGAAAATTGCTCAATAACATTTCAAGCGGTTTCAGTTGAATGCCACATCAAAAGCGATTGCATAGGTACGTGATACCTATCTATATAGGCAGTTAATTATGGACTAAATATATGTATCGATTGGATCTTAATCCTTTTATTTGTTATAATATATTTTGAACAAAATACATTAGTTTCACCTTATTCTACAATACAAGAGCAAATATAGTATTGCATCCATTAAATCTATGTTTCATTATACATTTTTGACGTGGTCAGTTGCAGGAAACGAACTAAATTAAAACGATTTTCTATCAAATATTATTCTTCGTATTCTCTTAAATTGTGCATAAATAGTATTATAAATTATAATATTATTGTTTGTGATTGATATATCAAATACATTTGAAAGCGTCCAGAATATATATTTTATAACGCGCGTGGGAAAACTATTGAATATCGCACATCGTTAACAATAATAATTATTGTTCTCCCTTAACACAAAATCTTCGCACACAATTTTTTTAAATGGTTAAGATAAAATTCTTAAATGTATTAGGTAATGTATCGAAAATGCTGTATACTAAATTTTTCTTCCATAATTTATAGAATCCATAGACGTCTACGATTTGTTTGCAAGCTAAAAATATTAAATGAATATTTAAAACAAAATTGTACTATCCCGAATAATATATAAATCAATAATATGTCATTCGTATTTGCGTTAGGTTGATATTTTTTAATATATTCACTGTAATCCAAAGTGCGACCCAAAGACCACGATGGATTTTGCGAATCCATAGACTATTATTTGTGTGTATTAAAGATATTCATAAATAATAATTAACTTAAACTATTGAAAATTTAATTTCAATTGGTCTTTTATTAGATTATAATGATTATATACATAACTTAATTTCACTGAAATATGCTTATATAGTTACTAGTTTTTTTTTTTTTACTGTTTTTATCCCTCTCAACTTCCGTATATTTTATAAATTATATTATTTTAATAAAACATTATGACTGAATTTCATATACCTATAATTACTATAACTGTAAAAGGTTAAAACTCATATTATAATTATGGACACCATATTTGCCCTCTTATAATGTTTAATATACTATTGTGAATAAATAAAGATGTATAGATAACCACAATGGAGATTACACACATAAGACGGCTATGTATGGTATTTATATTTAGCTATTTGACCATAGGAAATACACTTAAACTCAATGAAAAAAGAAAATGATATGATGATGTATAGTTTGAACAACCAGAACTCTTTCAAAGCCTCAACTCTCTATGTATTTTTATTAAACTTTGTACAAAATCATGTTGACTTTTTTTTCTTTTGGTTGTTATAAGTGGTATTTGCAGTTAGGAAATTTTTTATCACGCCCTCTCATCAATCACATACATCAAACCCTGGGCCAGAGTGTATTGTTATTATTATTATTATTGTTAGATGTAAGGAAAAAGCTGTGTACATATTTCGTGTATAGTCGTCGTCGAGACAAACGAACTGATATTGGAGAAAATGTTAACTCGCCCATGGAAGGATGTGTTTTATTATTTTATTATACAGAGTGATTCACCAAGTATGTATACTTACTTAATTTTGTTTTGTTCATTAAAGCAGTTATTCAAAATCTGATTTTTGGAATTCTTAAATAACCTTAAACACCATATTTTCATATTCTTAAGGTGTTAGTACTACTTAAGGCGAGTCCTGTGGAGGCACAAAATTTTGTTTTCAAATGAGAACAATTCCTCTTTTTTGCTTTAAATTATTTTGTAGATGATTTTTCTAAAAACGTTGACTTATCAAAATCAAATTTTTAACGAGTAGTTTTTGCACAATTATTTCATTTTGTGTATTAAAAATAATATAGGCCCATGATATTAGGTTTGCAAGATGACATGCATGTCTCCATGGGGACTAAGATGGACATTTTAGTAATTAATACTGTTGGTTAATCTTTCTGCGTATTCACTTCTATATTATTATGTACTCCGGACACTAGCTGCTGCTGCATCTGTGTACCTTTACTCGCACGCACCATTGCAGGTAGATAGATATATGTACCATGTGTGCAGTAGGTATAACGACAACAAGCATTTGGATTTTACGCAACGAAACTCATACAAGCACTCGTAATAGTAGTCGTGTATATATTACCAATACCTCTACCTGTATAGTATCAGCAGTATGTATATAAACACACGCTCGCACAAGTGCATAATATTGTATATAATATAATATACTGACATACCGGCAGCAGCTACATAATATTATATATTATATTATATGTATGTGTAGCTATATAGTGCGTGGTTTATTAATGTGTTGCCGGATTCTTGTTTCTTTTTTTCTTTCCTTCTTCTCTTTCTTTTCTGGAGTAACGGGGCCGGCCGCCGGGCGTGGGCAGCCGCCGCCGACTGGAATTAATATCGCAATCGACGGCTATAAATCATGCGACTACCGCCGCGCCGATCCGCACTACGGGTAGACCGACTATAATATGGACGGACCGTGTTGTGCAGCAGCTCCGGCTGCTGTTGCGGACCAAACAATTAGTCGCCAATACGAATGACAAACGCAAAACAACATCCGTGTACACTGCTGCTGCAGTACACTGCACTCGTCGCTGCACACGCGCTTTTACGGTCGAGGCATAAAATATTATGTTATGTGTGTGTGTGTGTCTGAGAGTGTGTACCTAATGCAAGTGCAGTGTGTATGACGTGAGACACAGACACGCTCACTTGTGTTAAAATAATGTCAATAGATCCTTATTTTTTTTTATTGTGTCTTGTCGTAATTTTTTTTATTTTGTCCACGAGTTATAATAATATAGCAGTATATATGCGCGTGGGTACTGCTGATCCTAACACACGATATACTGCTACAGTGCTAAAGGCCTATGTTTTTTTTTGGGCTCGTGCCCCGACCAAAATCGGTGGATAGGTGTATGCGGGCTGGTCTGGGTGGTAAGACTGCCTTGTAGATCACCGAGTCTGCAGAGGTAATACTAAGTAATGAGTGATAAACTGATAACTAATCCAAATAAAGTAAATGCTAAATAATAAAATTAAAATGAATGGAAAAAAAATTTTATTTTAGAAAATTTCCTTGTTGTGGGCCAGATACCTAAATTTTTGGTTATAGTGTTCTACTTTAGGCACTTCCAGCCATGCCAATGATATAACTCAACTGTACAAATCTAAAACACAGTAACGTCAGTAACAAATATTCCTATTAAAAAGAACTTTTATACATAATCTAAAATATAATTGTTTTGATACATATAGAATAAAAACAATAATAATAATACATACATACATACATTAAATGTTTATTTAAGTAATTGACAATTTCCTTAAAACATTAAAATGTTTATTGAGTCGTTTGACGAATACTTTTTGGAAGAGTTAGGAATATAAAATAACTAATTGTGGGTAGTGTAGTGTTTATTATTATAATTTATAAATTATAATTTCTTATTATAAGTCGGTGTATCCAAATTGGTTCCAAAACGTCTTGAATCTCGGGTTGTTACAAACAGTAGGTATGCCTATCTGAATTATTGGCCCCCAAATTATTTTAAATGCCATTTCATTTTTTTTCTCTTCAATTGCGTTTTTTGTTTTGAAATATGTCATAAATCATAATGTATTTTATTTTATTGAAGTAAAATCTACTTATTAGATTATTTTAAAATTAACATATTAATTTCTTTAATTTTACATTATGTTTCACCGATATTTCACTTCCCGTTTTGTTGTTTTTTCTATACTTCATAGTTTCACATATTATGTTTCAATTTGAACTTATGAATACGCGCTACCCATGTATTTGTTGTCTCCGTCTTACACACTTATGGCATACCAAATTTTTATTTACTAGCTTCAATAGTGTAGTGTTGTTAGTTTTGATATTAGACTAAATTTACCTATTATTAATCCTTTAGGTGGAATGTTATTCGTGCATAAGAGACGGCTTTCATTCGATATTTTAATTTTCAAGCAAGATATGTTCATTTTTAATTTGTGATATTTTAAGTATCCGAGTAAAATTAAAATCTCCAACTGTTAAGCGCAGAATGTGTTTTTACCTAAGAATTTGATAATACGTTGATTTACTCTAATGTCAAAACTAACAGCATACTATTGAAACTAGTAAACGAAAATGTACTATATCGTTGGTACGTTTGTATCAAGGAGAAAATAATCATATGGGTAGCGTCCTCTTAAAACATCGATAAATAATAGAACAATATTCGGATGTGCGTAATAGAAACTATACTGTTGAATTTGTTGTGAAATGACTCACAGTCATTAGTTGTCCGTTCTAAAATACTCTCATGTTTGGCCCACATTGTGTGTGAAGATTTGTTGTCTTTTTCAATATAATTTTATTAAATAATTTAATCAAAGAATTTTTCTATTTTATCATTAATTGGTTTTATTGACATCGAATAATGATTAAACCAATCGTTAAGAAATTCTTTCGGCGATAATAAAACGATAAATCAAAACACATTTTTAATGTTTGTCCTATTTCGAAATCCTCATTTTTAAATTCCTCGGAAAGTAGTAGTATTGTCGAATCTTCCTCTATCGTGTTTGGCTCAAAAACTGAAATTGACGACCTTTTAATCGAGCTAAAGAACACACTTCCGATATCGCTATACATGAATGGCTCTTTCAAAGTCCTCTTGAATTTTATGTGGGTTAAAATAAATAATTATAAGTACATACGGTTATTGCACCGTCGTCATGTATTCACTTTGAAGTAACCCGTCCTTTTTTGTTTTATTCCTAGCCGAGTGTTGTATTCATTATCGTGTTTATCTGACAGGTACGCGTAACATATTAGACACGTGGCAAGTATATAAATATATGTATGTGCGTGAGTATATACCCACCCATACGAGTAAATTATCGATCCTGAACGATTTTTATAATAATTTTCTATTTGCCTTCGTGACTCCGTGACAAACGGTGTGCATAATTTACATTTATCTTGATGACGTTCCGGCCGTATAATAATGCACTAATATTATTACAATTTGTCCGTTCAGCCTGCAGTTGTTTTACTTTTTTTTCTGTACCTAATAATCGTCTAATGACTAGTTGAACGATACGATAAAAAAGAAGTAGCTCTGCTGTATGATATAGGCTTACAGTATAAACCTCGTCATTGAGTAGGTCACTATGTAATGGATGTGCTAAATTTAAATTCAATGATAAATCATTGTGTACACTAAACAACGATTTTGAGCGAAGAACAGAGACGGATCGGCGTATATTATATTAGGTAATTTAAAAGATAGTTTATGTTGTATTATTATATTTAATGATAAATTATATTATGCGTTTAGTATATTTTTTTTTGATTTATTATAGGCCTATAATA
>PVMI01070089.1:0-13590 GCA_008528875.1 Aulacorthum solani | reverse complement strand
CATACACTCACAACACATTGACATATAATATTCTATTTAATAATAACAATTATTATGTATATAAAATATAATATCTTAACACGATATTATGAATATTATGTTTACAGTATAGTGTACCTACTGATCGTGTTGCTCATGGGCTGTTTGATAATATAACGTTGTAGTTACAATATTTCCGCTGAAGGCGATTGAAAAAAGTAATCGGTCAGGTATGTGTTTGCCCGCGCACTCGTCGCCCCCTTTACCTGTGCAATATAAGTTTCCACCACAGCCGCCACCGCCGGTTCATTGTCACACAAGGACAACGGTGAAAGGCGAAATACACAGACACACACACGCCGGCGCGTGCGCAATCTTTTCGATCTCCATACTCACAAAACACTACAATAATAATATAATATATAATATGTAACGGAGGTGGTGCTCAGCGTTCTGTACATAATACGTTATGACCTATAGAGAATATAATATTATCTAGTTTAAAGAGCAATATTATAAGAGGATAGGCAAAAAAAAATTGCATAATAAATTTATTATATTTTAGAACAATTTTTGTCTTGCGTTACACAAATGTGCTAAGTAATTATCTATAGTCGGCTGAACTTGACTGGAATGCCAAAAGCAATGGGACCTATCCGGTGTGTTAATCATCAAGGCCGAGCGTGTTATATTATATAGATCACTATTTGAATTATTTCAATAATGTCATTTTTTTCTTTTAATTACTTCGAGCCCCTTTTATATTATTCAAGGGTATCTACTATATTAATATAATAGGAAGTGCCCAATATAGAACAAATGGATCGCTATCAATTATTATTGTAATCTGGTTATCGTAATCCAAGTTTGAGCATTTCATTTTTTTTGTAGGTCATTCAGTTTCAGTTAAAAGGATATTAAAAAAAAAATTGTATTACATATAGTGTTGTAAAAATTTGGTAAATAGCTTTCGCATTAAAATAATAATTATGGTACATTTCATAAATATTCTATATGTCATACTGTCATGTTGAAGTCTATCTGGGGGATTCATATAATACGTCATTCATAGTTATTAACTTATTATGCACGCTTATACATTTATTTAGGATCGGGAGAAAAAATGTAATTTAAATTATAGTGTTACCTATCTTGGTAATACTTTTATTTTTCTAAAAAATAGTTGACGAAATTTTATATTTTAGGATTTTATTAATTCTATTTTAAAAATAATTATATCTCAGAATAGAAAATATTACTTAAAAGTCTTGATCAATAAAATTATACATATAATTTGAAAAATTTACATTATTCCAGTAAACGCAATGAATACGCATTTATTTAATCGTCACAATATTAGTTATGACTTCATAAGATTCACATGCAATATTAATAAACATTTTAATAATAAAACATTTTTAACAATTTAATACACATACGTGCATTGAGTACAAAATACGCAAAGTATAATAAATTGTATTTTCTATTTTGTTATTTCCAATATATTTTAATATGTAGGTATATGAACAAACAGATAATATGCGACTATTACGATAGATCATTATTCCATAATTAAATATTATTAAGAGATAATTTAGAACTATATAAGTATGTATCTACTATCTATACAATGTAATATATGTGTATGGATGTGTTATGTTTTTATAATATACTCATATTTAATTAAGGCTTGTGATTAATTAGATACATAAATCGTATTTAGCAATACGAATAAAAATATATTGATTTTAAATATATATTTAAGTACACATAGGTACGCTCGTCGGATAGATATTATTTAATTGTTAGGTTTTCACTGTTCAGTATTAACTAAAAACTATTTTTATTTCAGATAATTCTATCTCATAGTAGACATATTTTGTTGACATTCTTTTATACCCTGAATTCTCTTGACCCAATTACGTAATGTATGAACCCAAAAAAATATGTTTGCTAAATAATTTTCAATGCACTACTCAACAAACTAGTACGAGTTTGAACAACTTATTAGGCGTGGGAAGAAAAAATGATAATTATTATTCGCTGTCCATTAAAGTATCTTATGTCCAGTAATGTTTTTTAATCAGCTCCAATCGTGCACAAGCATATACGAGTATAGCTGAGTATAGCTCAAGTAGATAATTATTTGCTAACATTTAGCGTCATGTGATAATAAATAATTGATGATAACGAATAGTTGATTTTATTATTGCCTCATATTATACCTTAAAGTGATGAAAAGATTTATTTATTTTTAAACAATTAGGTCAAATGTATTTGCTTTATCGGTTTAGTTTTGATTTATACCATCATGTTTTTCGGAATAAATTGGAATAAGTATATAGCTGATTGCATTTATTATCAAAGTTCGAATGTTTTAAATGACACAATATCAATTTAATTATGTGAATTTAGCATAAACATGTAGGCATACAGGCATACATACTTAACAAATGTACATATTACATGTTAACTATTGAAGTAAATACAATAAGAAACTAGGTACAACATAAGAATCTAACAGATATAGTAAAGTAACACATTGCTTAAATATTATGGAAAATAAAATAACTTAAGCTGTACTCTGAAATGGAGTTTCTTCTAAATTTGTATTTATAAACGTATTATAAATTATAGTAATTAATTTTCCCCTAAAATATGTAATGAAATAGTGTGTGATTGGATATTCCAAGAACAGTATTTTATTAAAATATAACAATTGGAATAATTTGAAACAATTGTATTTTATTTTGTTCAAAGTTTTAGTAGTATACGTTATGTCTTAATTATTATTGATACTTGACTGTTATTTTATTGTTGTTGTCCTTACTTGAAATTAATTTCAATTTTCATCTAATCCTCTGCTTGAACTATAGGCTACAATATTATTCTAATAAAAATGTTGTTATATTAAAGTATTTGAAAATTTAAATTATAAAACTGTATTGAGTTTTTTTTTAACACAACATTTATTAATATTTAATAGTTATTTCTTATGCATGAATAGTATCCATTAGGTACCTATTAGAAAATCTTAATAAATCATATAGGTTGACTTAAATTAAAGAGCTTACCATAATTGGTTGTTGTCAATACCAACTAACGGGCCTTAGAAGTGGGATAGAGACTTTTTCTCCTAATACTGGTACAGTGTCTAGACGCTAAACAATCAATAGCGATGTTATTATTATGTGTTGATATTTCCCATCGATCAATTGGAAAATTCACGGCCACCGGAGACACATTACGTGTCTATATTTCACCTCTCAAACTCATCGACCGCAATTAAAATTGATTTCCACGCATAGTGCTATTTACAGAATATAATATATTATTACATAAATATAGACGATGCCCAGGGTCAGTTACATATTGACTTTTACAGTGTCATAATTATGACGTATTAGTATTCACTGAGAGCTTATAAATATTTAACATACAGTTACAGCGTACCTACTATTACTCGCCGTACATAATCGTAATTCATTAATTAACGTGTATCTTTATTATAACTTATTTTTTATTCACAATTATATATAACGTCAAGTTCAACATTCATATTATTATTGGGTTTGATTCGATGTCGGGTGCTCGATGTAGCATATTTACGGGTTCGGAATTATAATATGGGTTTGGCGGCTTGAGCCAAGCTTATATTATAATTAAATAATTTACAATATTACATGGGTTTTCACATGATACATCTTGACAGTTAGTTTAAATAATAGCAGAATTATGATTTCCATAATTGTTACCGTTTAATGAAATTCTAAGTAGGTAGGTGCCCTATCCATGCCACTGCGACAAACATGCGATTCTAATAGATTTAAAAAAAAAAATCGTATTCTTATTTTCGTAATTACTTTGAATTATGTCTTATGCTCACTAAAAATACGCCGGTTCTACAACTAACCAATAATAGCCTCATTTCTCGGATAATATTTATAGTCAAATGAAACGTAGCGTGAACGAGGAACAATTCTGAGAGATAATTTCGTATTGTAGTACGACCGACGTGTTTCACGATGATGGAAATGCCCTCTTGTGTCCGAACAGAATAATTAATGAAGACCCTTTTAAGGGGCTTTGCTACTAGACAGGGGCTTTTGATACGAGAAAAGCCAGACGCCATTGTCTGAGGACATCTATGGTTTTCACGCTAAGAAATGGTGAAAAGGGATTTTCTAACGAACATCCGTTTTGAAAAACGCCGTAAACGACTTCCCCCTTGTTTTTCTTGTTACTACGTTATTATGTATAACTTTGAATACAAATGGCTGCGATTGTAAGGCTAGGTTATCTACTAGTTAGGCATTTTACTCAGGTTATTAAAGTGAACTCAAAAGAAACCATTTTCGTATCAGTTTCATAAATTAATGAATACGTAATTCTATTAGAACATTTTTTATTAAATTTTAGCAGTACCCGTTCCATCGATTGAAACACATAATAAGTCCATGTTATGTATTATTTATTATTAGCATAACAGTTTCTATTTAATTTTTTATTACATAAGCAAATGAAAAACACGGGTTAGCATTTGATGCGTGTGTGTGTTTCAACCGAATACATCGATTACATTAAGTGAACAATTTTTAAAAATGCATATTTTTATTGGGCTTATATGTAGCATGAAGGTTATAACAATAAATATATATTTATAACGTGAATATATTAATAAGAATTATTTTATTTTTTTAGGCGTTATTATATAATGAAGTGGTTTGATTAGTATAATATTAAACTGTATCACATTAGCCTATATTATTATAAGGCATGTATCTTAAGAAAGTTGCTACCTATAATCATAATAACATGCTGATACTTATGATTTACCAATAAATTATGAAGTAGGTAGGTGTAAAAAATAACACAGTTACTATTAGAAAATTGTTTTAAATTTTAAACTATTATTATTATTATATAAATCACATAGCTATACATGTAGGTGTGGCCGTGTAAGGACTGTTGGTTATTGGCAATATTTTTGAGCAATTTTTGACAGTTTAAAAATCTGTATGTACCTGAGTATACCATTCACTTAAAAGTATAACGATAATATAGATTTTGGAATCGTGCGTAATCCGTATAGACCAGAATTTAATCAATTTAATAATTATTAGTTATCCAACTAGGAAAGACAACTGTCACTACTTAAAGATAAAATGTCCATTTCTAAGTTAAATGTTAAAAAACATTTTTCTAAAAACGAATTTACTTTATTATAATCTGCTATTATTACTTGTAAATTGAATTTTGAAGTGCAATCGAACGAAAGTGTTGTGGGTGATATAAATATACAAATAATAATGTATTATTACTGTTACCTACCACCTATGTCTTAGGCATAGTACAATTAAAAATTTATAGTCACATAGGTGATAGAAATAATATTACAAAATAATATAAACACAGTATTATATCATGAAAATAAAATAAAATATTTTATCTAGGAAACTAGATCACTCTGATTGTCATTATATTTTCTAAAACCGATACTGCTTAACCTTCCCCAGGGTTTCATCTTTCGTGCTATCGAATTTACAAAGCAAGCGGATATTACGCTATAGATACATTAATACTATATTGAATTATCATGTCAGCTCATACCACCGAAACAGTGATTCACAATAATTTCTACCAGACGACACACCACACAGCTACGTACTACACAGCTCGTTCCGTAACCGCAATGTATAATTTTATTATAATATATACCCATTACCTATCCACATGGGCTTATAAATGTATATTTTTCGCATTATCATAATGTTTTTTGCGATATTCTACGCATAAGATAATAAACACATGTGTCTGTGTGTCGTTTGAGACAGATATCGGCCGGCCAGACCGGTCGTCAAGAACCGGTTACCGGGCAAGTCTGCCGCGGCGACTGATGCTGTGCGCTTTCTTTATTCGAGCGCGTTTACACGGCACCGGAGGCGACGTTTGGCCCCCTCCCCCCCGGAACGAGTGGTCTCGGCGAAGGAGGAGGACGGCGACGATGACGATGACAACGAAAGAGAGGGGTTTCGCAACTTAGCGACTGGGTGTTTCGTGATGTAATTTAAACGGTAGCAATGTTTTGCATTTAGTGTTTAATTGCATTTTGTAATAATATATTGTCGTCTACGTTTTCCCGATATAATATAACTATACACTCAAAAATGTTGTGCACACTAAAATAATATCGATATTGTGTTTTCTTTAACGTTAGCCTTTTCGAATATTATTCACCTCCATCGTATTATTATAACATATATTATGAATATCGTGCACTGAAAATGCAACATTGATGTTATATGTAGGTACCAGCACATATTATACACGAGTGAAGTGTATTCGTGGATAACCAACCGCTTCTGCGTGTCGAACGATACGAATGCAATCGGTATATACCTGCAACGGTCCGTGACCAAACTGCAGAGATTGTCGTTAGTATATGGGTACTGATGGAAATAAACATAAAGGGCGAGAGTGAAACATCGGTTGCACAAAAGAGAAAAAGAGATAAAAAGACAAAGAGAGAGAGAGAGAGAGAGAGAGAGAGACAGAGTTATATTATCCTTTCAATACGATATTTTTTTTCAGTTTCAACTGAGGGTAAAAACAGATTGTCTGAGTTTGCTTGGAGAATAGACGCGAACACGTGATTAATTACCATTTCATCACCATTTATCTATAATTCATTAGGTGACATTTTTACAGTAGTCACAAATGAATCTATGGACGATAGCTTTAGATACGCATAATTAGTTAGGTACCTATATTATTTTTAGTAATAAACGTCCAAAATTGTACTATTATACGACTACTTTGTATTACCTATCATGAAATCATTGGTACCTAATAAATGTTTGTTAAATTTCATAGCTTTTTTTTATTCTTTAACGAAACAATGGCCACTGGATATTTTTGCTACAATTGCTTAGTGTTTTGGTTAAATATCCTGCAAGTTCCTTTTGATACCGATCGTCGTATACCGCATTCAAGACGATGGATTTATGAACAATTGTTTTTAAAGTTAATACCAATCTCTTGGCTGTCTCAACTTATAATAGTGCATACTCATAATATCTATAACGCCTATAGGTTGGTACATAGTTTATAGAGGAAAATTAAAGAAAAATTAAACATATGTATTGGTAAGGTATAGAAAATATAAGTTCAAAAATGAAACTTTATTCGATTGTTGTTGAAAATGTCTTCCAAAATAAAAAAAATTATATAGAATTTGAAACTTAAAAAAAAAAAATTAGTATTATACTGGTTAGAATTCAACCTAATACATTTTTTTTTGTATTATAAAACGAAATAAATCTTTGACAGTATTATTAATATTTCAAAAAAGGAAACGAGTACTCACATTATACGTGATATTTTGTTAATTTTTATTATATAAGAATACTTTATAATAAGAGTATACTATTTTAAATGATCACTTTAGTTTTATTTGAGTACTTAAAAATATAAAATATATAACTATTGGAATTACTTTAATAAACTTTATTAAATATGTTGTTGCTACCTATATAATATAATCTATATATATATTATATTATAATATTCATTTATTTAAATTATTTAGGTAAACTTGGGTGTATTCTATGGTGATTATTGAAATATTCAAATAACTTCGTAATATATTATACTCATATTAAATGAGTAAAGTATTAAAACAAAAAGTGTTCTTATGTTGCTCTATTGCTTAAATTACTTTTACAAAAAAGTGTTTGGTGGAAGATAATATCTTTAATCAATTTTTTGGGAAATTGGAAAAAAAATGACTGCATTGAAGTACTGAACGATTGATATTCTATATACAACATTTGGAGTTTTTTTAGTCATTATATTATATTACTATCACGATTTAAAATAATTTGTTAAAATATATGATTTAATTAAATAAAGAAATCTGATAAAACCAATCTAGATAGGTGCCTAGGAAATATTTTAACCTTTATTTGAAAATTAATTTAATATTTGTTTTCAAATTAAAACAATATATTTATGTTTATCAAATCAGTTTTCAAAAAACAATAGTTACAAAAACAGCTATTTTATAAGTTTTTCATTAAAATATATTGTTGTTCAAAATAACAATAAATTAAATTACATTAATTATTACAATTTAAAAATACTTAAATACTAGTACTTACGACCAAACCTATTTTTTCAAAACAATATATTGATTTTATTCTAGATACTTAATAACTCAACAATTGTTTTACTTATTTTTTATTAAATTAATTACTTATCTTGTAAAAGATCATTAAAAGTAATCCGTAACAAAATATAATAAATTAAAACTTTTTCTCTAAATGTAAAATAATCAAATAAACAATTTATATTATATTAAAATTGTTTTATTTATGAAAATTATAAATTCACTATTAAAAATTAAATTCAGTTTTAGTAATAATACTCATATTAATAAAAAAATATAGGAATGTTTCAAAATCAATTAAATTTTTTTTTTCAAACACATTACATAAATAGACTGTTTATTTTAATTACGATCAACTCGATACCTCATTATATTAGATTTATACTCCAGAGTTTCATCAAACGATTAATGAAAAATGCATTAAGTGCATATTTTTAAAGAATGAAATGCCGTAAAACTAATAACTTGAACTTTATTAAAATGTTTCAAAATAAGTCTCGTATATACATTAACACAGTAAATTGATCCGATTTACATATTTTATATTAAATCAAGAATATGCCAATTTATATTCAATTTTAGTCTATAGAGGATTATGTGTTAAATGTAGAAATAAATAGTAAATGTGTTTTTTCCCTTACAAAATGTTGTTATTTAAAGTTTCTAAGAATTAGACAATAAAAGTTGCATCCAAGTCCAGGGATTCTGATAATTCATTTTATATTCACGCCAAAGTATTTTATTTCATAATAAAAAATATTTTAATAAAACCAGATCATAAACTGCCTGGATATTCGTATTTGGCACTACTTTCGTTTCATTTACGTTATTTTTGGTAAGACAGTTAAACATTTACTATGTAAATCAAAAACTAAAGATATTTTTGAAAAATTGTCTTTCTAAGGTACTTAATATATTTGTGTCCGATTTTTAATCTAATTTCATTCTTGCTCTTTTAAGAACCGACCCCATGAACGAAAAAATGTATATGTGTTTTGAGTGTTATGTAATGAAATTAGTTTGAAATGTTCATTTATTTATTTATTTTTTATTGAACTTAAGCCTTGGCAGTAATGTATTACTTTACTATATTTTGCCCATGTATATTTAGTCAAATTAGTTGTAGTTAGCTGATTATGCCAGATTTTAATGTGTATCATGATTTAGTTTCATTTTTATTTCAATTCAATTTTATAGTTGGATGATGTAATTTTTTCACATTTTCAAATCATATATGTGTAAAAACAATAATATAATTCCTTGTAAATAATGGAAGTTTGAAATATTAAACATAAATTACAATATAACTGTATGATATATTAATTTTGAATTGTATAGAAATATGTGTAAAGAAATTGAAGTCAATTTATTTTCATATTTGATTGATATTGAGCTAGACACTTAAATATATAATCAAATTTTAATTATATTTTTATATTAAATACCATGCATAGGATTTATAATGAAAGTCATAACAAATTCATGTTTCCTTCATTGATCAATGCCGGTCTTTAACAAGGAAACCATATAAATCTTGTAAGTTTAACATACTAACGTTCCTAGAAAGAAGGGCAAAAAAAAAAAATAATAATGGTGTTTATAATCAGATTATTCGTTTGAGTAGAAAATTATAACTTGCCTACTATACTTATAATATAGATAAATATTTTATATTCTATATTTTGTATTGAATGTCAGTTATCATAATTATTCATGTTAGTAAGAGTTGAGTTTACCACTGCCCACAATTTTGAACGTATATCTGATTATTGTTTTCGTCATTTTAATGGAATGTTGAAAACTGCTGAATAAAGTCATCATTTGTATAGTTCATTATTATATACAAAAACATTAAGTTTTAGGAAACTTTAGATCAATTTTTTTTAAAAAACTTAAGGTGCGCAATCAAAGTTTTTTCTATTAACAAAATTAAATAGACCTGAAAATAATATAATATTTTATTGTTCAATGAAAAATTAATTAAACTTGTATAAATGAGGTTAATCATGCAGAAATAAAAACGTACTGCGTACCATTGAATTTATAGTTGTATTCAAACAAAAATTAATTCTACAGTTTTAGTGTTTTTGGCATCATTTTTTTCAGAAATTCCCATATAAAATAGATAAATTAACCATGTTTAGAGATTTTTTTAAAGTTGGTATTCTTAAAATATGATAGGTACTTGTTTTTTTTTTAGAAAAAATACTGAACAACTGTGACAAAGTCTTAGCTTCAAAGAAATGTAAGAAAGTGTGGAAGTTGGTTTTTATTCAATATCATAATATATTTTTAGCACGTACAAGCGGCTCTCTCGACAGATTTAATACATTTAAAACAAAATATTTACTGCTGTTATTTAATAAAATACATACATTTTTTTTTATGATGTAAACTATATGTTTATTACCGGGTAATAATGTGCAATTTGTAGAAAGAAATTGTATAGAATTTGAAGAATTATAGATATTTATGTGCGATGCAATGTCAACATAAAAACACTGCACTGATATTCCGTTTTTATCTTGAAAGCATTTCTAAAATTGTTTCTATATTTAGTAACCTTTTCAGGTCAGTATCACTTATTTCTGGGCTAACCTTTTTTTCTCGCACACCCACAGCTCTATAGTTTATAGAATACTCAACTTTTATCATAATACTCGTCTGCGTACATCAATCGAATATTATTATCATTATGGTTCTATAAATAATTTTTGACGTTATCAGTTGTGTTAAATGTGAATTAGAAACAAACTCGTAGACAAGACGTATTTAATTTTGATAAATTATTAAAATTTTACAATATTATAATGGGTATGTCAATATGGATATCAATTAGGTCTTAAATTACTCAATATAATATTATGTAATATTCGATGAATATCGACGAAAACCCTGGATGGTTCCTTAAATAATAATATTATATTACGTTTATTATAGTATCAACCAGGAATGAATATATTGGACTATAGGTAATGCAGCATAATAATTATTGCAGGCGTATACTAAAATTATATTATAATGGGCCGTGTATTTTGTGTTCAGCGGTTAATTAGCGATCTGCCAACTGATCGAATTAAACCTGTCGTTTACCATAACATTATAATGCATTATAGTTAGGCGGAACGAAATCGGCAACATAATATAATAACACTAAATGATTGTCCGACGAGTCGAGCCTATGGTACTCGCAATGCTGAATATTAGCCATTAGCGGGCGTTGTGCACTTATAATCGTATACAGCGTAATATATTGTGTCCGGTCGCTGCGGTGCCTTTCATTGCTGCATATTTGTGCAGGCGAACACGCTGATATAATATAAGTATAATATTATCATACACTGTTCTACACGGTGGCGTTGTTTTTTTTTCGACCTGTGCAGTTCAGATCGGGTACCATCCAATCGAATCAATTATCACGTCCTAAACAATATCATACGGCTAAACTTTATATAATATTATCGTAACACGAACATGATTCAATAGACCGTGTTATATTTTTATATTAAACATACGTATTATAACATACTGTGCTCACTCGTATATATAATTGTTCGCATGTCTCACCGATGCATTATCGATGTTATGCTATTTACTATTCAGTACTCTGAAATGCTGAATCATATTTAAAAACATAATGTTGTATTATAACATGTATCATAAATACCATGTATACGGTATAATGAGTTATAGCCTATAGGTACCTAATACAATATTATTACATCCTCAACAGTGGCTAGCTTTTTAAAGGCGCAAATAATAATGACAAATTATAACACTACGCTTGATGTTGCGTTCAAAATATTACCGCTGCAAGTCCTATTGGAACAATATAGGTAGTGATATAATATAATATTATTGATTAGTGTACATAAGCACACTGGTTTCATATTAAATGAAATAATCAACATCCCGCGATGTTGAAATAGAGCTCATGTAGGTCTGAGATACGCCGATACGTTCGTTTTGTTGTATAAAGTCTTACACGACCAGAACGGATTTTTATCATCCTATTTTTTTATTCAAACCAACTTTTACGTTCGCCGTACTTAGTATAACGTGTTCGAAAAATATCAGCATCGTGTCCATGATTCATATCTCGAGCTATCGATGATTCTAACTTGAACGTGTACAGTGATTGATAAAATAGCTATGGGTACCTATTACATAGATACTGTGTTTAACACTGCTTGGAATTACTAATCGTCTACGATTTTAGTACATGATAATAACATATAGTATATGTATAATTGTATCAATATTATTTCATTTAATTATTTTACTATTAATTAACGCTAAACAAAAAAAAAAAAATAATAAATAATATTAATGATGGTTCAGAGAAAACTGTTTTTTTTCTAATTTATTCTTTTGAAAAAAATATGAGTGGAAAAACAATATGGGTTAAAATTTATATAACTAAAAAAAAAATTACTGCTAGATAGTTTCTGCTATTATGAGTTAAGGATCTAAGTTTTGATGTATTAGCAAATGAAATAAAAATAATAAATGGATAGGTAATGGATATGGCTAATATGAGTACAATGAAAATAATTTTTGAATATTTCATAAATTTTAAATATTAGATTAATTTAATTTTGAGTAGGTATCTGCATACATTTTTAAGAAGCTGTCTTACTTTTAATGGATTTATTTTAAGTATATGATAAAATACTTTCTAACTATAAGTTATAAGGTCCAATGTGAAGCGTTTTCCTTCAGCGTGTGTAGAGTAGAGCTTTACAACTTTTATAAGGTCATTACAAACATGTAATTTGTCATAATATATAGTAGTTGTTTTCCAGACAATTTCGAAAAAGTACCAACAAAAGTAAATATACACAGGATACCGACAGAGATGCTACTTTTTTATACAATTAAAAGTATAAAACCTTAAGAATTATTTTATAATTATTTATTATTTATACTGAAAATATATATTTCAGTATTTTTATTATTTTCATATTTACCGTTGAAAATGTTTTAAAAGTGTGATGTTCTTGCTGGTTTTTATTAAAGAAACTGTGTTAAGTACACAGGATGTATCGCGTATTTTTATAATATTATTATATCTGTTGAAAATATTCAAATTATAATAGTAGAAAATAATATTATTTTGTTGTATATTTATTTTTATCAAATGTGTAATAGTCTGATAGAATTGCAATATGACGTATTCAAGTGACATTTTTTGATATTGTGTACATATTTTTTTACAATCTTTTATCATTTGTAAAAGGTCTAATTTAAATACATAATATAATGCTCCATATATTTGATAAATATTTAAATTAAATGAATTATTGGATTACAATTTTTAAGAAAATTACATCAGCTTTTTCCAAGATGAGTATTTAACATTCAGTATTTTCTCTGTGGCTAATAAATAATAATATTTACTACTTATTATTTTCATAATAAAAGTAGATACTTAATTGTTTAAA
>PVMI01070066.1:0-20951 GCA_008528875.1 Aulacorthum solani | reverse complement strand
ATCATTTTATTGTGTACCTGCAAGTCATAAACACGGTCGATGAGATGGGTGAAACTACTCCTTTAACACCCCTTCGCTTTGCTATCACATTTTCCACATTAGTATACGATACTGAGGTTTTTAACAATTACATATAATATTGCTATGTCGATGTATACTTTTCGTATCCAATTAATTATGTTATAGAAGAATATATAATTTTTTATTTTTCGTATGTATAGGTAAGTTAATATATGTACATTGATTGAATTAAAATTATTTTGCTCTGAGTATATTTTAATTTTTAAATACATAAAACTGAACATATTAACATATTATATAGTATATACTATGCTAATATTATAACTTGCTAATAACGTATGAACTTTGGACTGCGTACGTAAACAACTGCAGTATTCCGCTGCAGTGCATTAAAAAGTGCCGCAATTGTTTTAAGCGCTTCCTACTTTAAACATAATTTTGTTTTGATAATTTATGACGGAAGCAATATCAAAATACGAGAGTTCTTCGCTAAGGACATAATATCATTTTTTATTTTTTGAAGCTGTCAGCCTCTTCCGGAATAGTTATAAATTATATTGAAAATATTACCGAAAATAATATTCTCGTTCTGCATACATAATCAATTTATTTTCCGAAGTGAAATTTGAATAAGCGTTATGTACAGCTTAAATGTCTTGGTAATTATTATTCAACGACTACATAAATTACGATAACTTATTTGAAGAAAACTACAATGCTTTTTATTGCTTTCATTATTGCATTGCAACATTTGAGTTCGACAAGCACAAAGTGTGTTGCTCTATATAAAAAAATATACAATGCTCATAGCTACAAATTACAATGGTTTCTGTTCTATAGATATACGTGTTGCATTGTTAACTCACTTCGCCCATACACTACGAAATATTATTAAATTTATATTTGTTGTTAATTTGGTCGTTTTTGGTTACTATTTCTTTTTCTTTTTTAAATAAAAATTTGGAAAATCTTAGGTCACAAAGTTTTTCTGATAATTTGTGTTATTATTGGTACATAGCATACAATTCAACAAAGAAAATATTATTAATGATCGATGGATTATAACAATTTAATTGTCAATTACTTATTTGTGTATAATTTTAATTGTTTAGGAAATATGAAAATTCTAATCATTTTCCATCTTAAAACTATAAGTTTCGCTAAAAGAAATGAACAGTTTGATGATATCTACCTGCCAAAATTAATGTTATTTGACTGAAACTATAGGTACCCATGTAAATATTGCATTTTTCGACATAACACCATAATATTAATGTATTCATTTATGTAGGTACCAGCTGCCCTAAAAATAACGAATTTTTTTAAAAATATTATCTTTTTTAGTTTTTTACGTTATAAAATATTTACATTGCATTGATGTGTCCGACATAATGATTACACATGTATAGGTCGTATTGATTAATAAGTAGTAACGAATAAAACATAAATAGCAATTGTTTATTTTGGATATATGTTTACAGTTTTTATATTTTATATCAAAAAATATCCAAAACTTAAATGAAGGCTTAGTAATGGTAAGATGTCGAAACATTTTATTTTTAATTGTTCTCAAAGTGTATACATCCCACTAAAACAATACCATTGGGCGATAAAAGCAAATGTAATATGAAAAATGTATTCTGTGCGGGCTTACATTAATATTTATTTTCACATTGGTACTGACGCACTGTACGTATATTTATACCTTTCAGTATTACAATCGTTCAAGTCAGAATGCGCACACGATCTATACATCACATATAATATATATTTATAGATACGTGGATCGTTTATAGGAATAAATAAACGCATGTGTTCCTATATGTGTATTATATATAATTATATGTAAATATGTACGATACATATTTTAAAGTTCTGAAAAAAAGCAAACGCGTACCTACCTAAATCGGTTTTTTCTGCTGAAAAAAACTATCACAAAAAGTACTGCCTACCTACCTACCTGCCTATATTTCAATTCTTTATCACTTGCATTTAAAAACACTTACAAGTGAACGTAGAACTTAATGTTGTTATGTAAAAAATACACCTATATTGTATCAATTAAGATATCCAGTTAATGTGGTCGAATAAAAAACTATAACGTATTATGGCGATGATAAAAATAATATGTGTACATAAATATATTCGGTTCTAAATCGGCCAGCTCTTACGGAAACTTACATTGTTGATCCCTGGAAGGACATGAAATTGAGACGTTTTATTTGTTATAATACGTGTGACTTGTCATTGACCTCTGTGATTTCACACGGCTGACTTCGAATCCTCAAAAAGACCCTCCAAAAACGTGAACTCGACAATGGACCTTTGGACCGTTTCACTTAGTGGCTCGTCAAAATGAATACACGAGTTCCAATTTCAGAGCATCCCTTGAGACTAAAATTGTGTGCAGTACGACACACTTTTACGACATACGAAATTTGTAGCTCGAAATTAAAAAGTGTGCAATAGAAATGGCACTGATTTTATAACAAAAATGAATTATTACTTTTTTTTAAAAATTATTATTGTGTTTCATTTATATATTTTAATTTAACTATTGTAAGAAAAAATCTAAAATTTAAGCTTATCAAAAAACTTAAATTTCAAGTTGAATAATCTTTTAGTTTTCAACCGTAGACCCAAGACGTAAGATGGATTTGTTCTGTTAATATTATAGCCACACAGTCACAGACCGATGTTTGGTGTCTTCGGTTGCATAGTACCTATATTGGTTATGAGTCATAACTTATGACCTTGCAGGCGTAGGTGGGGTATTATATCGACCAATATAAAGTGTGCATTACAACAAAAAACGAATTCAAATATTCTTACCATTATTGAGTGTGAGGTAGGTAACGAAAAAATGTTTTCCACATAATAATGCCCAAATGTGTAGTAAGCCTGGAGTTTCCTCCTTTATATTAGACAACAGAGAGTAGACATCCATATAATATTCATTATCATTACATTTATTTGGTCATTTTTGGTTATTATTATATTATTTTTGAAATAAAAACATGGAAAACCTTAGACCACCAAGTTTTTTCCGATAATTTTGCTCTATAAGTATAGCACATAGCGTACGTACAACAAATAAAATAATTTAACACGACAGAAGCCAATATTATGTTATGTGAATAAAACGCTACCTATTACATACCTTTTACCTATATAGGAACCTACGTTGAGAGAACTCTTCGATTATGCAATATAATTATACGGCGATAGGAGCGGTCTTCGCTCTGTACCGTGAACGGTATATGGTGGTATAAAGTGGTATAATAGTTGTGAGTATATCATGTAATGTCGCTGGCGAGATTGCCGGGTCAGCGCCAGACGTCAGCGCGGAATAATAATTAGCCGTGGAAACCCGCGCCGACGGACGAAAGTAAAACAAATTAAGCCAACGGCCATAATATCGTACTGCAGTGTATGATCCCACGGCTCCACCGAGGGGGTGTACTCTGTGGGGGGATGGATTCGCGTTCGAGTCTGCAGTGTTATTATTATTATTACTATTATAGCACTGTTGTGTACGCCAAATGATTTTAGGTACGGCGCCGAATCCCATCGCGCACGTGGTTAGGCGCTCTTCTGCCGCAAGCCCACCCGCTCCCCCGCCCCCGACCGTCGCCGCACTGGCCCACTGCAAACCGTTTCGCCGCAGGAACCCAAAAGTCTGGGGACGAATTAATTTTACCGTCTCCGGTATACCTTCGCGCACGCATACATGTACATTGTATACGTATTTCAACCCGGGTAAAATGTTTTAATTATACTCTAATAATAATAATACCGACAATTAATTACATTTTACTCTTAACGTTATAAGCATTATTATTATATAATATGTGTATAGTACCTATTTACCTATTTACATCCCGCCGTGTCACAATAATCGTATCATTTATAGACGATACATAATACAGGGGGCGTATACTAGGAGGCATGGGGGCGTCACCCTGAGCATATTTAATTTTTACTTGCACTCACTAACTACTGTAATAAAACACTTTTGTTTTTTTAATATTTAGGTATTTTTAGTATATTGATTGCTCGAAAGTATGTGGATAACCGTTATCATTTTGATATAACATCAAATCGAATACAATCAATATTAATTCTATGGGATATCATAGTATAATACTTCCTTAATATTTTAATGGGGTTGTTCGCCTGCTATTTAACGGCAACAAAAAACAAAAAAAAAACAAAAAATATCATTGCTTTCATATATTCATAAATTTGTATTTACCTTTATAGAGGTAAAGACCCATAGACAGGCCATAGTGACCAACGATTTATACGTTTATGTGACATTGATGTCTTCTATATTTTTCAAAAATCTATGAACCTTCCACCTATTAGTGACTAAGTTTGGTAGGTACACTATATCAAAAATGTTTTTAACTTTGTGTGGAAATGTGCAAATAATAATGTACAGTGACTCTAAAACAATACTAATGATGTGGGCGAATACAGTTTAAATTAATGAGGAGTGGCTCATTTTTCTATATATATTATTAGGTACTAATATATAGTTAACAATTATTGATATTGTCCTATTCATCACTAATCAAATTGAGTGTTTGCTGAGTGTGACATTGCTGTGTAGGTATATAAATTGTAAAGTATAAGATGTTTAGACACGTTCAGTGCTATAAAGATATTGTGAAAGGTACACGTCAAATGTAATAATAATAAACAAAAAGTTTGAAAAAAAAGTAAAAAATATCGCTTAGTACCTATGCAGTTTTTTTGATTATTTCGCCACAAACTTGGTGACGACACTCCGATAATGAAAAATTAGAATCCGTAGTGAGATTTGATATTTATTTTATAGCATTAGTCTGCGGGAGAGCTGCACCTAGTTTCTAACTTCGTAAGGCGTAGAACTGTTACTAATAAATAATGCAATTTCACCGGTCTGGGATAGAGGTGTCAGGTAAATTAAATTATTTTTGTAGATAATAAAGTATTTACCTACTAGTCGTAAGCCCGGTGAAACGTAAGGATTTTCAAGATTTACCGAACTTTCAATTAAAAATCAATTGCAATTAACCATCCAGTTGTTACTTGTTAGTCACTCTGTTTTACGGTAATGCCATCTACGTGTCGTTTTAGCTTAAATTTTTCATTTGGTGTTTCGAGGTAACTTACTTAACACCATTCACCGTATTCTACTAAATTATAATTTAACTAGAATCAATATACTTACAGGTTGAAATTAAGTTCTGAGAAACTTTTAAAATCGGGATACCTAGAAAATGTGAATTTTTTTTATATGTTGGTATATTTACTTTGACAGAAATACAAATGTCCTCACTCGCTCTCCACGAGAAAAACGATATTGCCATTTTGCCGTTTTATTGAACCACACGAAGTTCATACGGTGTACATTTTATGTGAAAGGTGTCCTTTCCCTTGGTGGCATGAAGTAATACTGAACAAACTAACAACTCCTTTAACCTATAACTTAAGTTTCCGTTTTTAGATTAAAACTTGTAGAAAGTATAAAGACTACTAGGCCTGACCATCATTCTACGGCCGTAATTATATTATAAGTCATCGACGAGTAAAGTTTAAACATTACATTGTGTTAGAATAATGTGTTTAGTTTCACAATTTGCATAGTTTTAGTGCATATAAATTATTGATTAGTGATTCATTTATATTATATAATTATATTATTGTATTTTAGTTTTGGTTCTCCTTTTTTTTATATACAATAATAATAATCATTGATATTGTCCCAATCCCAGAATAAGTTTCGATGTTTTGTTTTATTTTTATTAGCTATTTGAATGACAATGATAGCTCTACGATTATTGTAGTATACATTTAAAGAATTACACTTTTAACATTACAATATTAAGAATTTCGGTATTTAAATGTGATATAAATGCCCATTTGCTGCCTTATCACTAATGCTCCTTATAATGGCCCAAACCCATACTCTGTTATAGAACATATCTGTTCTGATCTCCATAATATATGTATATGACAGAAGACATAATAATATGTTTGGATGTAATCGTGTCATCTACATTGTTCTCATTGTCGCTACCACTTTGTCTGTGATCGCCACATTATTAAAACATTTGTCTCTACAGAAAAGGGTCACATCACTTGGCCTTTCTACCGTTGAATTATCATCACTACTGCTAATCCAAAACCACTAACATACTCTTCAAGGTGCGTTCAACGTAGTAGGAACTATAAGCCTGGGAATCTTTGCAATCGTCTCAAAAGAAATTGTTGCTGCAGATTACTGTGGTGAAATTTTACAGATTAAAGTGTAGTTAATGAGTTTTCGAATCAGTATCACGTAAAAATTAATAAAAAATCAAAAATGGTCTTTTTTTCTTGTCTAAACAAGTATAGATCGTAATATATTACTATTAAAAACAAAAATAAATACAAAACTCAAATGGAATTTAGTTTTGTAAATCCAAAAAAACGTATTATACTGCCATTGTAATTTAAATTGTTTTTAATGGTATTTGCAATGAATCTTTGTTTGAATTTCGGAATTATTTTGGTGCTCGTTGAAAGTGTTTCAGTCGATATATAATTTCTTAGAATTCACCACTTTCGAATTGTACCTATACAAAATATGTTACGTAGGTACTACACAAAGTTCGATTCTATAGATCTCAAAGTGTTCATGAGTTTTTCTTACCATAAGTGTTTGTGAGTGATCCAAAGAACCAGGAGCATATGATTCTCATCTAGTTCAAAATAACATCTTATTTTCTATTGTGATAAATTAGATTTTTTCAATGGTTTGCGTATGTTTTATTTCTCTTAATTTGATGCCTCTGGATATGTAACATCTAAAATGCAATTTCCTGGTTATATATTTTTGTCAGCTTATACTTTAGTGTAGGTTCACAGTACACACTACACCTATCATGTCGTTTATATTATTTATTTTCTGGCTGCAAAATCGACATTTTTATTTGCAATTATGCCATATCGAGGCCTATTATGATGATTTATATTTACTTGAATATCGGTTTCTGTCGAAAACAATAGACAGTTAATATCACAAAACCTAACATAACTTACTTACCTATGTTATTCATAAAACAAAATAAATATTAAAATATTTATGACAACATGATATATTTTGTAAAAAAAAAGACAATATTATTTGAAAGAAAATTGGACGAAGGTATGTAGTTTGAAAAAGTCCTTTATACACGTACTATAAAAGTTTAAGAATCACTTTTAAAAACTTTATAATATTGTTGACGATTTCGTGTTGACGAGTTTTTTTTTAGTTTTACTTTCAACTAAATATGTATGAACCGATTAAATCGTTTTATGTAATATTACAACATCTATTCAATTGATCGTTTGAACAGTTTGAATTTAATTTTTTTTCACTGTCGAGGTTAATGAAATACATTTTGTACATGAATTTAGAAGTTGGGACAAATTTTAGAGCCTAAGCTGGTCCAAATTTTGAAGGCATTAGCTTAGAATTGCATTGTTGTTTTGGATGGTTTTTCCAAAGGAGTTTGAATTTAATACTGTCGTTGTATTGTTTTTCTTGTGTTTAACGAGATGGAGGTTATAGTTTCAATATATAGTACTTCTAATGGATATGTCAATGATCTCAACTTAAATTAAGAGCATGTTAGATTTTTATTGTGTTTTAAAATATCATTTTAGATAAAAATACATTACGCTTATTACGTCATTTGTATGTCCTGTTATGGCTTACAAGTAATATTGTTTTGCGAATATAGCGATGATAGTAACTGTGAAATAAGAAATATTGATTTTTAAAAATATATTCTATTATTTTACTTAGAACATTTTATATTAAGAACCTATTTTGGAAATATCTTTCATTACCTACTATTTAACTTGAATGTACGAATACAATCTATAATACAACCTATTATATAACATAAAAAATAATGCTTAGTAGGATCCTATTTCATCAATGTTAATAACAAAGTAGAGCCCTCCGATAATAATTATAATTAGTAACGAGTCAACTTCTTAGTATTGTCGTTTGTATTTATTAGAAAGAAAAAACCGTTTCTTATTCACAATAATTTATATAAATGTACCTATCGTTTTCAAATTATTGTCAATAACTGTGCGTTTCATTTGTCAATTTACGATTATAATCAAACAATTACTAAATTCAATTAGGAATGTTTAATAGATAATTAATATAATTATATTTTGTCGAAACAGTAGCTGCAGTTATCGTTGTAGTGACTAAAAGTAAGATTCTCGGCCTGTGCTAGTGCCTGGCACTGCGATTTGCGTGAGTGCGTCCCACATTATAATGCTAGTAGTATAAATTAGCATACTATAGGGCAATATTGTTGGTTTTTTATCTCGTCGTACACATCTTAGACACCATGAAGGTATTTTTTTTTTCCAAAAGAGACTATAATGTTATCATATTGGTCGCGGTATACGTGTACCTATATATTATTCGCAGCCACATAAATGGGCGTATATTATATTATGTAAGAGCATACTACGGTTTTGTTTAACTGCACATAATATTGCTGCCCAAGAAAAAAAAGAAGATTAATTATAACCGACTAAAAATAAGACATCGTACAGTCAACGGATATTCAATTTCGCATAAAATTATTGTTTCCAAGTCCGGGGGCAGAGACGTACTCACGAAATGGCAGTCGATATACTCACTGTGAGATACATCAAGTGTTATTTAGAGCTTATAGTCTTGTTTATAATTTTATACTGATATTGTTTTCGCACAAACGCTATTATTTTATTATTACACACTATACAATTTTTTCCTTGATTTTAATAATAGCACTATTGATACTATACTTTATGTTTCAAGTTTTATGATCGTCTTCCATAACGATTATATTTTCCAATGGTGGGTATGTATTTTATTATATGGTAAAAACATAATACCGATATGTGTTAGTATATCGTATACCTGTATTACATTTCTTTTTTCCAATAGCAGTTACGTTAATATTAATATCACAATTGTAGATACAACTAGTCGATTAAAATGTAATCTAAGCTATTGTGAAACTTTTCAGGAATACGTTCTTAGGTTTCCTTTATATTGGGTACTGAGTGTTCTTTTATGAATTTCCTTCTTTTAAATCGATTTTTCCACTAGGCAGAGAACGAGTAGAATTCATTGGCTGGCTGAGTTAAACAAAATAAAATACACGTTATACACTATATCAGCAATGTTGGTCATCGCCATCGGTCATACATATTGGAAAATAGTTTTCCGGCATACGTAACTATATAAAATCAAATAAATTACTCGTCCAGATACCGACGTCTACTTCCACTGTTATTGTTATATTGGTACGACGTAGGAAAATGTCTCGTTCGATTCTTGACAATTACGTGTTCATAAGACGTATAAAAAGGAAAACAATCAGTGTAATGGATTACTCAAGAGTTTCACTCGTACTAAAAAAATAAAAAATAAAAGTACATACGGAAATAAAGAAGTTAATAGCCGGAGAAGGGTACAAAAAAATAGTTAGTATTAAACGTCCGTCGTATACAACCGCCGTAGATCGGTTGATTTAGAACGCTCCTATGGTTACTTTCATGTGTACTGCGCTTTGTACAATTGTAGGTATATGTTCCATTACCAACCATTATTGTATTCTGGCTATTCGTTAGCATAGTCTTTATAGTAGTTGCACACTATATGTACTAGAACATGTTTCGCGGGCATTATGTCTTCGTAGGTACGATGTTTTCTTTAAGCCGATGTCAATACAGCTATTCCATGTCATACATTTTTTTCTTATCGAGCTGGGAGGCGATTTTTTTTTTTTTATTAAACTTTATTTGAAATGCTTGTGACAAGGTTTGTATTTAAACGATCTTACGATTGTGATATAACTCATTGCATATACATATAGTAGTTATCAATTTTATTTTTTAATATAAAAGACGAGACCAACTCGTCTTGGTGGCTAAATTTATTTATGCAGATTCCTGGTTCAAAAGTTAAATAATAAAATATTATTTCAGAAAAGTTAAATGCTTTATACATATTTTTTTTAAATACTGTTATCTCTAGGAATAAAAAATATTGCAGCCAAATTGCTTAACCTCTATACTTTAATTCCTTAAGTGTAGATATACGATTATGTCGTATTAAATTCTTTGAAAATTCAGTCGATTAAATTTTTAATACTTTAAATCTGTTTGAAATGTGATAAATTAAACAATTTTAGTTTAATAACCTACATTCTACAAAACTCATTTTCAAAATATTTATTTTCAAAAACTTGTTTTTTCTGTTCAAACGGAATTTATTTATAAGATTTTGTTCTACTTAAAATTATATTGGATGTTCTAAATGGCTTACATTTTGATACTTATATTACACAGAACCGTGGGTTCATGGAATAACATTCAAGTATAATACCATAATTATATAAACACTTCAAGTGAACTAAAAACAGCTAGGAGAGTATAGCTTAAATTTTTTATTTTTAAATATACTTACATGTCATTTTATAATATTTTTAATTTTAGTAACTTAAGATATTATGATCAATGTTATTATATTTTTATTACAATGTTTGAAACACAAATAATTTAGTGTAGGCAAAAAGCATTAAAAATTGTGAAAAAATAATGACAAACGACAATGTTACATAAATAATTGATATATATATTTAATATGTATACATAAAGTAGGTACATAAGTTAAACATAATTTCAATGATTTTTTTTCGTAGCGTGTCTTTATTTTAATATTATAGTTGATTATTGAAGTACCTACTTAATAATAATTCCTAATTGAAACACAATTTCAAATTAGCTATGATTTAAAAATATCATTGGTAAATATTAAATTTAATTTTGAAATATTTTATTCACATCTTTGACGTATCTTGGGAGTACACATATTTGTATGTATTTATAGGTATATTGTTTTATTATTCACTGGGTATGAAGATAATCGAAAATAAAAAGAGCAGTATCGTACAATTTTATTGTTGTGGAAATGTCCGGTTGACGATAACTATCGGACTTTGGGTTCGTCGGACGTCGACGACGTAGCTATGGCAAATTAAGGATAAAGTCGACTACAAGAAGGAAAAACGAGGAGGAAACCCGATAAGATCCTTTACAAGCTTAATCCATTGTCGAGGTTGCGTGCAACTAAATGAAGAGAAAAAAAGTTGCGTACTGTTTATGAGTCACGCCGAGGGTTTTAATGTCGGTCACCATTTATCATCACTTTCCTATAACTATATAGGATCAATAATAATATTTGTAGATCAGTGACGTGCCTATAGATTTTTTGAAGGACATGGGGTAGGACGAGATTGTTTTTAACTGTATTTAAGTTATGAAATGAAGTTTATTGTAAGTGTAATCATCATCAGCTAATATTGGGTAGTGGGTTTTAAAAGTAGAAATATTCCGGTACGTATTCTTATTGAATTTGAATAAGTTAAAAAGACAGTTTAATTTTTTTTTTATGTTAAGATAATGTTTGAAAACCATTTGATTATTATTTTTTAAAGAGTTTTCTGCTATTCGCATTACTGAATCTACACTGAAATATAAAAAATAAAATGTTCCAATAATAATTAAAAATATGGATTTAATTTATATCGTATTATATTTAATATTTATACGATACGATATTCGTATAAAACCGTTTATCGTAGAATATCAGCGTAGAATATTATGTATATCAGTATACCACGTAGGGTAAACACACGACAGTAGCTACTTCCGTGGCTGCACCACATTATTTTTGCTTAAAATTTTACGTGTATGGTCGCCATACATATACCTACTTTTTATATTATGGTATCATCATTATTTCTTTTGTAGTGTAATGTTACATTATATTATACTGTGCTTATGGTGGATTAAGTTTTGAAATGGCGTTTCACGTGTTAAAATATCATCGTATTATCATTGGATGATAAGCTTTCATTTTATTAAAAAAAAATAAAATGTAACGATTATTGATACAGCAGTTAACAATAATATTTATTGTTTGGTATTGCCAAGTAAAATACAAAATACCTATTCACCAATTCGTAACTAAAAATTAAAATACAAAATTGAAAATATTAATGTTTGCTTTTAATGTTATATTATAAAAAATGATATTGATTTACATTTACATCGGGGACTAAAAAAATCAGCTTTGGATCCGAAGCCATTTGAAAATATTAGGACTTGGAACCTCATCGGAACTATTATTTAAATTGTTTAAAAACTCAAACTTTTATTTTTAGGTGAGGTGAATTGTAAAAAAAAATGAACCATACAAAATAAATCTTTAAAATTATATCAAATGTTATATTTATGTTTATTTTGGACTGAAATCGGGAATAAACAAAGCATTGGTTTAGTAAAATGTAGGTACCTGGTAGATTTTATAGTTTCAACTTGTGAAAATTAAAAAAACTCGCAAATTAAAGAAATACATAGTTCAAAATGTATTCTTCAATCCACCTGGGTGGTGCAGAATAGAACTGGAACCGTATTCTGTTTAAAAGCAGAACCAATCTTGAACTGAGGTTATAATTTGTCTATAAGCACCGGGCCGACATCTGACTCCTGAGCTGATATTTCTGTCTTTTTTAGAACGTTTTTCCCACAGTTTTTAACGAAACGTATTTACCTTTATTATTGATACTTGCTGGGCTAGTGGTATTTTATTTCTTTATTTAACTACCGGGAGATCAAACTATGAGTTATATTTTAAAAAGTACATCCCCGAATAAAATGTTTCATGTATAATAATTAATACATTTTTATTTATATTTTGTTGATAGTACTGTGTGCTTATTTTATGTAGTAGAAAAAAGTATTTGAAGTAGCTATGGAAGACTTTTTGCATTAAATAGAACCGTTTCGAATGGATTACATTAGTAAATAAAATAATCAGTTCGTGTTCACACTGCGCACAGACAATACTTTTCTTATCGTGAGTCTCGTTTTTAATAGCTACTGCAGCAAACAGTCAACGTAGTCAACATACACAGGTAATTATTTTAATACCGTAGGCATGCGTACAAACAAAAACGACCAGGGCGTAAGCCCAAAACACAAAAACATGTTCTCAAAAAAAAACCTTGTTGAAAAGCCCATCAATTCTCCAAAACTCACTGAGCACGTCAAAGTCAACCACTATAATATCACTTAATAAAACCAACCAAACGATATCAGCACAAATCTAAAAAGCCAAAACCAACAACTTTAGCAGCAAAAATAACGCAGTAAATCCTCACTCCGCAGAATGTTACCTCTTCAAAAAATACACTCAAAGCACAAATATCCAAAGGTGCAAATAAAAATCCTTTGCCAAAGCTTTAGCTAACAGCTCAGTCCCAAAAAAAGAACAAGCAATATTAATTTATATAGATGAGACTTTCAAGCACAAAGACTTTGTTATCATCGCTATTGGTAATATTGTAAAACCAATTAATATTATCTTCGTCTCTCGTGTATCGAATAAACGATTATGCATATTATTATTTAATAAAATATTAGTAGACAATACTATTGTTAACCACCCAATAATAACAATACATGAACAACAGTAAAGTTCAAAATCTGCAAAATTAAATAATCCAAATAAAATAATTATTCTACCTAACGTCTATCTCAACATAGGTACCTACGAAGCCATAGAAAACGAATTCAACACACTCAATATATTTTAGCGAATCAATATATCACTTTTGGGAGCAGGTATATAAGATGCCAACTTTTCCCACATTTTAAGCTTTCGTCGCCAAACTTTCATAAACTATGATGGCATAAAAAAACTGTCTATTTCAATTATACGATTAATTCTACGATGACACAAATTATAGAATATTTATAACAAACTACTCATTATCTTGTATCTTAGATAAAACTCAAGTCCAAATTGCCTCGAAATGCCCAGATTGTAACACAGACTGTCACAAAAGAAAACAACCCAGGCAAAATACGTATAAAACCAAATCAAAAGTACCAAATTTAATTAGTAATCAACTCAAATGATGAAGACCTAACATCTAATATGGATTAAAGGAGATTTCAACATACACAGTATATAAAATTACAAAAGATGAATTACTCGATATTTTTCTAAAAAAAAAACTATCCTACAAAACAAAAGCGTTAAAAATAGACTAATTCGTTTTGCAAAAAATATTATAGACGAAAACTATGAATCTGTTGGAGCATAAAAAAATCTAGTCGAGCACACAACCGCACAACTAACAAAATAAAAAATGCCAATAATGAAACATTCTACAATGAAACCTTAAAGAAGGAACCAAAATAATCAGCGAATTAATAATAATAATAAACAAATACTGCCCATAAATCATATATGTCTACAAAAAACAAATTTTACATGCTTCAGAAGAAACACAGTAAAGGGATACACTATAACCTGTACCGAAATAAGAGCTAACACAATCTGAGCAAACATCAACACATCTGGAATTTTCTCTAAGAGATGAACCCATTTAAAAATATATAACAAGAACACATAGATTATTATTTCTGCACATGTACGTACTTTTAATAACTTAAACTTTAGTTTATCATTTTAAGATATTTTTGTATTTAAATATATTATTAATGTATTTTAGAAATTGTAAAATGTAATATGTTTTTTCTGAAACGCCAATAACCCTGGTAGTTGAGGCATATTTTTAAATTAAATAAATATATATATAAAATAAAATAAAATTACTAAATGAAATATTTTAAACCATGAGAGATACACAATAACTATAAATGATATAATATTATGAATTTAGTAAGTTTACAAGTTTATGATGAACAAAAATTTTAAATGCTTTATTTTATCTTTTCTAAAATATTATATAGTCGTACACTAAAGTAATGATTTAAAGTCTTATATTTAAAACAATGTTATTTTTATTTCTTTAAGAAGCTCATTGGACTATTAATCCACTGTACGAGAAATGATTGAGAAGCAGATTACTGAGTCTGTACCCGAATCTAGATGTGTATTGTGCACTGAAGAGAAATTAATTAAAATTAAGTTATAATATAGGTGGTAAGATTTTCCAGCAATGTATAAGAGTCTCTTAATATGATAAGTCTTAACTGGAAGTCAACTTCATTTAAATAGGTGATCATTTTAATTATAGTATATTTAGCCTAGAAGCCAACATTTGCTTGTAAAGTATATTATTCATATTGATTTCAAAGATATTTTTTATTGATTTTTAAATTTTACACAGTTGTGTTTTTAAATACTTTTAAGTATTTCTATCCACCACATAACTTTTATGAATATTTTAGTTCTCAAAATATTATAGAATGAGTTATTTTAAAATAAGTAAATACATTTTAAATACTTATAAACATTAGCTCTAAGATATTATATTATTTTATTGTTAGTATTTTGAAACTTGTAAAATGTATTATTTTACATTTTTAATGGCATCATCCAAATACAATTTTATAGAAAAAATAAGATTTATATTTAATATTTTTTTATGTTTTACTAATTTTTAGAGTTGCAATAACGAAATAGACGTACCTAGTTTACAATTATATGTATATAATATTGCATGTACTATTATACTATTAATTTTTTATGAACTCAATGAAAAATCTAAATGGAATTTTTGATTGACTGTACATTTTTACGAGAATATCGCAGTAATGGAGCACGAGAATAATCCTTAAAAGTATTCTCAGAAACAAAATGTAATAAAAAAAACATGTTACTGTGAACCAATTGCATCTCACTTTGCGTGGAATCTGAAATTTATTGCCACTGCACTTCATATAGGTACAATCTTATTAAATATTTACATGTTTTCATGAATACGTTTTTTGAGTTAAACTATGTTAAAAATAAAATAGGTTGTATAGCGTAAAATCTGGCTTTAAAATATTTGACCGAGACTAAATGAGACTACCTATAATATAGGTTTTTATGGGTCCTATATATAGTAATATTAAACATTATTGATAAAATGTTTACACGACAATCTCAATTTTCAGACACAATTCCTAAAATACCAAGTCAAAAATATTTGTTCATCAATGTAATATAAACACAAATTTGTATAATATTAATTACTGAATGTTTTTATTTTATTCAATAGGTAGATTCATATTGATCGACATCTTCGTTAATAATTGAATTGCCAAAAATTAATATCATCGGCATCATCTAATCTCATTATACTACAGCTGAAGGTAAGCGTTTTCGAATTTTTAATTACTTGTTTACTTTGTATTAATAATATTAAGCTTGATTGATTTATCTGAAATTATGCAGTGAATTTGAGTATATTATATTAAAGTTACACATTTTTAAGTAAATAATTATAATGCAGTTTAAACACCGTCTCGTCAATCTCCTATAAATTTGATAAGGAAAATATGTGTTATCATAACGTAAAAGTTATCACATAAATTTATTTCATGATGGATAGCTCGTAAACTGCACATATTTTATAAAAATGTAAATCTAGACGAATAATACTATTATCTTTAAAACTTTTGATATTATGAAGTTTGGTGGATCAATTTTTTGTCATACATTGCATTTAACTAAATATACGTTTAATCTTCGTTGTTGTAATATTATAAGGAAAATCGATTCATCAATTTTATTTTTTTTATTCATCTAATGAGTTATGCCGTCAATTTCGTTTACAAAACTATAATAGTGAAATTTAATCAAAACGAATAAAATATGTCTCTCGCGTGATAAAAAAACAAAACAAAAAATGTATACATTTTTAAAAATAACGTAAGACATGCCAATATGGTATCCGGTATTACGAACATATTGATCGGCGATAGGTTTTCCGGACCATATTGCTTGTATTTGTGTGTTTATATATTATATTTATGTATATATATAAATCACAAGACGGATTATTTATTGTTGTACAAAAATAATATTTTTTTTTTATCTCACGACCTGCCTACCTGCGCCCTTACGCTCTGCGCCTTTCATAAATACGGCGAGTACAGGAATGTTTCATATTGGTGAAACGTATGCATTGTAATTTATAATATGAGCAGTGGACCGTGTGCGGCGATCGAGTGCCAAACACGCGAATTGTCGACTCACCAAAAATGCAATTCCCGTCAAGTTATTTAGACTAAAAAGGTTATCACGCTCAAATGGCATACCAGCGCCGGGTACCCGTTGGCGTATAATTTTCGTGAATTTATTATTACGTCATACCTACAGCAGCGTGTGTAAATATTATCCTGTAAAATTATTATATTTTTTCGAATAGTTTGGGAGTCCCGCGGTTGGTCACCACCGTAATACGCCCCCAGATGCCTCAGTGGCGACGTGCGTTTTCCGATTACAGAAACCTAACAGTTATTTCAGTGCTTACATGTTTATTATATGTACCTGTGACGAGCCCAGGCCAAGTCAATTTATTCAACTTATACATCTCGAGCATATTAGAAGCCAATAAATATAAATAATTACAAAAGAGCGTTGTTTAATATCCTTTTTGGAACCTTCGCATAATCTACTCGTACAACGTGTAAATATCATGTACTATGTATATATTAAGTATGTTGAACCTTGAAATTATTTCGACAGTTTAATTAATACTCGTCATTTCAAAAACTATAAACTTTTAAGTTCTAACCGATGCGATTTGATTATACAATGATGTTTTTTTTTTGTATATTTTAGTCGCCTTTTGGAGCGCAAAAAAGGATTAGATTTTCAGCTTCAATATCCAATATCTTCTCTGGTAGGAAAGTGAATATAATTGGTACTTTGAAGTGTCGGAGTTAATAAATTTCCAATAATTCTCCAAATAATTGGGAAAAACAGAAATTTTTATTCAAAACCAGTTTCTGACAAAATCTTAATTTTAGATTTTTAAAATCTAAAATTATCTTATCTTTATATAATTATTCAAAAACAAATAACTGTAGGTAGATGCTTAACATTTTAACCAAATGATTATATTATCATTTATTAACATTGAATAATTTTCAAAATATTAAAATGTGTTCTTTTTTAACTATTTATAGACATTTTAAATTTGTTTTTGTTTTTTATCTACAAGTGTCTTTTAAAAAAAATACTTGGTCTGTCAAAAGCTTTAAAATGTAACGTGTATTATTATACATATTATATTATATTTGACATATGTATTATATATATTAATATAATAGTTAAATATTAATAATGCATTAACTGTAATATTTTCGGAAAAAGTTAAATCAACCTAACATATTAATAATATTAAAAAGAAATGTTTTTTTATAAAAATATCAAGAAATAAACTTTTTACTGTTTTTAATAAAAGAACATCGTCGGCCAGAATCTTTTTCCGTTTGTTATGATGTATTATTGAATTCAAATTTTACTCAAACGTTATAATTACATACTCAATTATACGAGATACACCGACACCTACTGCATACCACAGCGGTTTTCAAATAATTGTTCTTGATGAATATTTTTAAATACACCGAAGCCTATATATTTTATTTGTATTCTTATTTTTATTTAGGTACAGTTATAACTTTTTCCAAACAATTATGAGAACACAAAAAAAATAATATAAATTTGCATATGTGCTCCCGATTTAAATATTTTCATTGACTTTTTTTAAAAACAAAGTTAATACTCGAGATAGTAATTATTGTTAAGATAATCACTCTGTGTTTAATATTTCACCACTCAGTATGATGAAAAAATAGTATGATAACACAAACACAAATTATTTTATATCTTGGAGGCAAAAAAAAAGTATAAATTGACAGCACCACTTGGTTTTCGACTAGTTCTGATTTTTGCATGGACTTGGACAACGATCGTCATGGTTTTCCCAGATGCTTTAAGAAGAAAATATCGCTTATAGATTATTATATTATGTTAAACTGCGTGTGTACACGAACAATGGGAAACGATCGTTATAGGTACCTAAACGTACGTCCGCGGTGGCGCATAATATATATATCTGTGTGTGTGCGTTTAAAATAAGTGGATCGTTCGGCTTTTTCAGCTTTGCCGAACGATTTGCCCACAGAAACACAATCCTTGGGTCGGCTCATTGTTTTGTTGCGGTTTGATTTTCGGGCACCTCGGATCTTTTCCTCGTCGACCCTCCGGCTATCACCCCCGGTAGGTACCTACCTAACCACACCGCGGTTGTTTCCGAGTTTACACTACAACGGCGCGGGGGTGTGTTGGCATCGTATTAGAATAATAATAATAATAATAATAATAATAATAATAATAATCGTAATAATGACTGGGCGAGTGTGTTTGCACATTTAATAGAAAACGGCCAAGAGAAAAGCCAGGCGATGCATGAAATGTACAGATAAGCTCCTCTTGCTCATCCATAACCATACTATCCGGAGGCCGAGAGAAAATTCACCGTTGTTTGATCGTAAGCTACGAATTCACATTACCGTAATTTCATTCAAAACGTCACGATAGATATTGTGGGCTGTAAATTAATTAACGACTTAATCAATACACATATTATTATATTACACCTCCACTTCTAAGACATTTCACTTAAATGATCGGAAACGTATCTCCATCTTGATTTGTAACGTTCCCTCGGCTAGGTATATTTAAATAATTTTAAGAATGGAGATATATTATGATGTATGACCACACTACACCCACCATTAAAATGCAAATAAATTATTATTATTATCGTTTAACCTTCCAGTGGGCGTTGCAAATTTTACAACAGTCCTAATATGCTGTGATAGTCTTACTTATTATATCTAATAATAAAATAAACATTAGGTACGTTCACAAAGTTGTTTTTATTTAAATACTATTATAATTATGTTTTATTAAAAAATCAATACGTCTTATTATTATTACATAAAAAATTTAAATTATTTTTAGAAATTGAAACACTTCAAAAATAGTCTAAAACGTATATAATAACATTACAGAGGAATACCCATGACCGCCGATAAGATAAAAATAGAATAAAAGTTGAATAAACAAATTAATATAAAACTGTTGTATTATTTTCAAAAGCGAGCCCGCTGGAAGATTAACAGACAAGTAATGAAAGAATTCAATTTTTTTTATTTGCAGAAACTATATTATATCTTAAAATATCTTAAATGTATCTATTAAATTATTTTTTTACCAGGGAATAGGGATCATATTTTATTTAAAAGACATTAATTTGAGTTTATTTTCAATATTGTGTTTAAGCAATAAAAATATAATTTAAAAAGTTTGTTTCCAAACAGATTGAAAATAAGTGAACGAGTTTTAAATTGAAGGAAAAATGCCCTCTAAATATGTTTGAAAAAAGTTAGATGAATATGATTAAAGAAAATATAAAAACAAAAGACACAGAAGAAAAAATAAATATTATAATTGTTATAAATTTAATTTAGAATTTTTATTAATAACAATAGAAAAAATATTGTATTCATCTGATTTTAATGATGAACACCATTAATGCACTTATTATAAATATAAAGCAAGTAAAGTACCATGGTAATGGTACATTTTTATTTATTATGAAATAATTACATTTTTTTTTTTTTATTGAATATGGCTTTGATGATAAGGGCCATGTAAAATTAAATTTTTGGAGTTCATTAAAGGTTAAGATTTAGTTGTAAACTAGCTTACTTATATTATCTATATTTCGGTGAAAAATACTTATAACAATTTTCATTTGGACTAAAACTACTATTGTTTTCACTTAACAATACTTTTATTATCCATCGGAATTCTTAAAGCCATATTCTCTCATTTATTATGCAGACATTCTATGTGAAAAGTTTCAAACAAATTTAGGTATAGACTTTCAAATCTCATAAGAGTCTACTTCGAGTATAATATATAATACATCAGTATATAATATATATATATATATATATATATATATATTTATTTATTTAAAAATAGTTTTGATGGGTTTCTTTTCAAAGCT